>PUID01043012.1:510-13716 GCA_002993905.1 Miscanthus sacchariflorus
GACGGGCGGAAGGACGACCACGCAACTGCACGGCACTGCTGCGACGTGCACGACTACACCGAGTCGCTTCTGCTGCACCTGTGCGTCTAGTGGTAATCCCGTGATCCATAACTAGCGGTAGTTCCTGGTTTATGGGGTTGAAATTTTTATTTTTTCGGCTAGTGTAGCAACCTCATAACCCTTCATTAGTAAGTACTAACTTTGGGGTTTACTTTCTTGCAATTTTTCTTTCATTGTCCATGCAACGTGCTATTGTATGGATGCCATTCACTTGAATGGTAATGCATGGATCAATATACCTCTACGCCTAGGTAAGATAGTGAGTGGCAAGACCGCAAGATGTGAGCGTGCGGTCTAAGGGGAGAGGTAGCTTTGATACTAAAGTATATGTATGTTTCAATATATATACGGAGGTGTTTAATTGTGGGTTAGCTTTGATACGACTATATATACATATTTATATGTTTGTATGGGACGTATTAACTTTTGAGTACATTTGATATGGAAGTATATATAATGGGTATATATATATGGAAGTATTTAGCTTGCAACCTAGAGCCCAGATTTTTATTTCCGCATACATATAATTGTGGGGTTGGGCTGAAATGAAATTCTTCTGCAGGTACACTAACAACGAAACGTATAGCCTGACTAGTTACGCTTATCTCATGAGAGAACGTATGTATGCCACCGTGTATATCGCTAGAACCTTAATGTTTTCCTAAGTTTGTGAGGACATACAGAAGGTGCATGCATCATGATAATTCATTGATTCACATACTTGCATTGTTCCTCCCCTTATAAGTTTCTTATTCAGTTAAATAACACTTTTTTAATGTAAGGTTGTTCTCACAAGAGTTGCACCATAATTTTGTTGGTACAGATGGCAGCATCGACAGGGAATGACACTTTTTTTACATGTTTGGCACCCCTGCCCTACTTTAGAGGGTGTTGCACTTCGTGGGGTGCACAAAACCACCCTGCTATTTCTGGATTGAGGAATACCTTGAAGGGCAACCATGGTTTGAAGTACAGCTGACTATCCTTGCTTAGACCTAAGCACCCCTTTGGCAGGAGTGGAAAGTAGAGTTCAAGGGAAGAACTCCTTGGGAAGGTGCCCAAGTGGTGGCTTTCGAGGTGCTGAGTAGATTTGACAGTAGCACAGAGATGAACTCACCGGTAGTGCCACTGGTACTTTTCCTCAAGTGGATCCATCTACAATAGTTTGGCCACAGCGCAATCGCAACGTGTTGATCCAAGACCAAGATGAGCGGGCAGAAAGTTCTAGTCCCGCTATGAGTGCTATGTTCGCCGTGATGAAGATGTTTTATGCTCGTAAGGACACCTAGGACTTCTGGTAGGAGTCCTACACCATCTGCATGGACAGGCTCATGAGGTCTGAGGCTGCACAATGTTAGCTCAGATGGCATGCCTGTAGACATAGGAAGGCGGTTAGAGCAGCTACTGAAGATAAGGATGCAGCCCAGGTAGCAAGGACTAATGATCAGACTGTGCTGACAGGACTACGGGAGCAGCTAGATGTCGCTCGCACCGAGGCATTTACTACTACATGCCAACGGATCCTAGCGAACAACCATGCTGCTCTAGCAGAAGTAGCATGAGATAGAGTCGAGGCTAAAGCAGTGTAGCAGCCACATGTTGAGTGGGATTTGTGTCATCAGCTTGCTCATGCCCAAAACATGGTGGTTTATCTTCAGCATAAGGTGCATTATTTGAACAACTAACTACATCCGATCCTTGAAGAAGAAGAAGAGGATCCGGGAATGTTGGCTCAAGACAACAGTTGGGAAGAGGAAAAACAAGTGGTTCCGTGGATGAGGACGATGCTATATCCGACCTCGACAGCGAGCACGCTAATGAGTAGAGCAACTTAGTGACTAGTTTGATGCGCTAGATGTATCCCCTGCTATCTTTTGTAATGGTCTTGTAGTTTAAGTTTTAGTATTCGTGATGTAACTTCGATATAATATTGGAACCATGCATGTTGGTCCACTATGGTTTGAACTCTAATGAAATTCTAGTTTTGTTGTACTGGTAAAATGTGACATGCATGCGAACGTATTGCAAATACAATAAGTGATCAGATTGGTGATGTATGTTGTGGAAATGAATTGTTATGCCTCTGTTTTATTGCATGAGTTTTTAAATTCTCTTCAGTAAATTCAGTTTGCCATGATTATGCAATTCCTTCACAATCTCTTGGCATCACCCAATAATTACTTATTGTTGCAATTTGCAAATGACTCGCACTCACACTAGGGCTGGTACTAGTCGGGGTGGTAATGATGATGACCTACCACCACCACCGCCACCCTCAGTGACTGAGTTCTTCGTGCAATTTCTAGGAAACTAGAGAGCCATGGAGGAAACGCTGCACCATACTACACAGAACACAGCCTGTGCCTGCTAGCAAAATCAGGGTCCAGAGCCAAATCAATACAGCACATTCAAGGACTTCTTAGACACCAAGCCTCCTATCTTCAAAGAGGCAGAGCAGCCGCTTCAGGCTGATGAATGGCCAAACACCATTGAACAAAAATTCCATTTGTTAAGGGTCACCGAGCTGATGAAGGCCGAGTATGCTTCACATCAATTACAGGGACCTGCAGGGATTTGGGGACTCACTATCTGTCTGCCCAACCTGCTGGCGCTAATGTTACTTGGGAGTAGTTCAAGACAGCCTTGAGGGGACACCATATACCCCTAGGGCTGATGAGGATGAAAGCAACTAAGTTTATGAGGCTAACCCAGGGGACAAAAACTCTCACCGAGTACATGCATGCCTTTAACAACTTGTCAAGRTATGCACCAGAATTTGTGAACACTGAAGAGAAAAAGATAAAAAGCTTCAAGAGTGGGCTTGGCACCAAATTGATGAAGACCATGGCAAATTCTAGGTGTGCTTCATATAATGAATTTGTCAGCGAGGCCCTAACTCAGGAGAACCAGAACAACTTAAATGCGATAGCAAAGGGCTGCAAGCGAGTAGCTGAGGCAGGTGCCTCAGGGTCATCACATTCTAGGGATTTCATGTCAGCCAGGCCACAGTTCTGTCCCCCAGCGCCTAAGTTTAGGCCTCCCTAGCAGAAGGCCTAGGCCAGTCGCACTCAGAAGGCATTTTGCAAGGCATTCACCATTGCGCTGCCCAAGGGTAACGCATGCCAAGGAAGCTCCATAGGGCCAAAAAGCAACCCACCATGCTTTAACTGCAACCAGACGTGGCACTGGTCCAGAGAATGCCCTTATCCCAAGAAAGGTGGTAATCAAAATCAGGGTAGCCAAAATCAAGCTAATCCTAAGGCACGTGCTGGGTACATGCACTATACCGCTGTGGAGGAGATTCCAGTAGGGGAAGTTGTTACTGCCGGTATGTTTCTCGTGAACCAACACCCTGCAATTGTTTTGTTTGATTTTGGAGGTTTGCATTCATTCATGAGTCAGACATTTGCATCTAAGTATGATCAGAAGATAGTTGAGGTAGATAAGGGTAGCTATAGTATAAGTTTAGCTGGGGCTACTATCTCTACAAACAAAATAGTTAGATATGTGCTTATCTCCATACAAGAGCGGAAGTATACTATGGATCGCATAGTATTGCCAGGATTAGCCATAGATGTGATTTTAGGCATGAGATGGATGAGTGGTCATGGAGTTCTTATTGACACTTCAACTAGAACCATCATGTTGAGGGAACCCAAGGGGGTAGTGCTTTTTTAGTACCACTTCCCCAAAGTTTTGATCTTCAAAACTTGTCATGTGCCACCCAAGCCACTACTCTCTATGATAGTCCAGTAGTTTGTGAGTTTCCTGATATATTCCTAGATGAGTTGCCTAGTTTGCCGCCAGATAGGGATATGGAATTTGGAATTGAGTTAGTGCTAGGTACAACACCTATCTCAAGAAGACCCTTTAGGATGCCACCAAATGAGTTAGCTGAACTTAAAATACAGTTACAAGAGCTTTTTAACAAGGGTCTCATTCGACCTAGTTCATCTCCATGGGGTTGTCCAGCCTTGTTTGTGAAGAAAAATGACAAATCATTACGGATGTGTGTGGATTACAGGCGCTCAATGCCGCAACCATCAAGAATAAGTACCTTATGCCTCGGATTGATATTTTGTTTGATCAACTAGCAAGAGCAAAGGTATTCTCTAAGATTGACTTGAGATTAGGCTATCACCATATCAAGATCAGGCCAGAAGATGTACCTAAGACAACTTTCTCAACTAGGTATGGCTTGTATGAGTATTTAGTCATGTCTTTTGGACTGACAAATGCTCCTGCCTATTTCATGTATTTGATGAATTCAGAATTGATGCCCGAGCTCAACAAGTTCGTGGTCGTGTTTATTGATGATATCCTAATTTACTCGAAAAATGAGGCAGATCATGCAGAGCATCTAAGGGTTGTCTTGTCTAGACTGCAAGAGCATAATTTGTATGCAAAATTTATCAAGTGTGAATTCTGGTTGAGGAAAGTACCTTTCCTAGGTCATATACTGTCAGAAAATGTAATCTCTATAGACCCATCTAAAGTGCAAGAGGTCATGGATTGGAAGGCCCTGACTTTGGTTCATGAAGTTTAGAGTTTTCTAGGATTAGCAGGCTATTATCGTCGTTTCATTCCTGATTTTTACAAGATAGCTAAGCCCATGACCAGATTACTTCAAAAGGATGAAAAATTTAATTGGACTCTGGAGTGTGAGGCTATTTTTCAAACTCTGCGGACCTTGCTAACCACCGCTCCTTTTCAGGCACAACCCGACATCGAAGATGTGTTTTTGTGATGCATCGGGTACATGTTTAGGGTGTGTGCTTATGCAAGAGGGCCGAGTTATTGCCTATGCTTCTCGACAGTTGCGAAAGCATGAAGTCAACTATCCTACACATGATTTAGAACTTGCCGTAGTTGTTCATGCACTAAAGATATGGAGACATTATTTGTTGGGAAATGTATGTCACATATACACTGGTCACAAAAGTCTCAAATATATCTTCACTCAACCTAAACTGAACATGAGACAACAGAGGTGGTTAGAGCTAATCAAAGACAATAATTTGGAAGTGCACTACCATCTAGGAAAATCCAATGTTGTAGCAGATGCACTTAGTTAGAAATATCATTGTAATACTTTAGAAGCGCTGTTGGAAGATTGGTTTAATTTATTGCATCCTGTTGTGCTACACAACATCACTGTCAGTTGCTCACTTGAGAGCAAGATCATCGAACTACAAAAGACAGATGTAGGTGTGTTTCACATCAAGAAAAAGATGAAGGAATAGGAAACCAAGCATTTTAGGTTGGAAGAAAAGGGTGTGTTATGGTTTAAGGATCAACTAGTGGTACCGAAGGACCGTGAACTTAGAAACCAAATCTTAGAAGAAGCCCACTCTTCCAAATTGTCTATCCATCCTGGTAGTAGCAAAATGTATCTAGACTTGAAAACACATTTTTGGTGGACAAAGATGAAGAAGGAAATTGTAGCCTATGTTGCTAGGTATGATACATGTAGCAGAGTTAAGGCAGATCATCTGAAACCTGCTGGATCATTTCAACCTTAGTCTATCCTAGGTTGGAAGTTGGAGGATATTAGCATGGATTTTATTGTTGGACTTCCACCCACTCAGAAGGGTTTTGACTCCATATGGGTAATTGTAGATTGTTTGACTAAGTCCGCACATTTCCTTTCCGTCAAGACCAGTTATCGACCACATCAATATGCAGAGTTGTATGTTAAACATATAGTACGTTTACATGGTGTACCGAGAACCATCGTGTCAGATAGAGGATCTCAGTTTACTGCTCGTTTCTAGGAGCACTTGCACAAAGAGTTAGGCACCAACTTAGTTCAAAGTTTTTCCTATCACCCTCAAACCTCTAGATAAATTGAGTGAGTGAATCAGATCTTAGAAGACATGTTGAGAGCATGTGTGATCTCTTCCAAGGGTTCATGGGAAAAATGGCTACCTTTAGCCGAGTTTTCCTACAACAACAACTACCAAGGGAGTATCAAGATGGCTCCTTTCAAGGCCTTGTATGGTCAAAAATGTAGAACCCCTTGGAATTGCGTTGAACCTAGGGAGAGGAGGTATTATGGGATTGATTTTGTCAAGGAAGCTGAAGAGCAAGTTCGTATTATCCAACGACACATTGAAGCCGCTCAGTCTAGGCAAAAGAGCTATGCTGACAAAATAAGAAGACCTATTGAGTTCGAGGTAGGCGACTATGTATACCTAAAGGTATCGCCTATGAAGGGAGTACAATGGTTTGGTGTGAAACAAAAACTTGCACCTAGGTATGTTGGTGCCTACAAAATCATTGAGTGAAGTGGTAGAGTGGCTTACAAACTATAGTTACCTCTAGGGATGAGAAATATTTTCAATGCCTTCCATGTTTCTTAGTTGTGAAAATGTCTTCGCGTACCTGATGAAGCTATTGAACCCACCAATATTAAACTCCAATCGGATTTGACTTATGAGGAGAAACCGATACAAGTTTTGGAAGAAATGGAAAGAGTGACCCAGAGGAAGGTTATTAAATTCTACAAAGTGGTGTGGAATAACCACAGTGAACAAGATGCTACATAGGAATGAGAGGATTACCTATGAGAGGTTTATCCCACCGAGCAGCGCGCCGTCGTGTCCGACCAGCCACAGGCGGTGCCCGCCACATGGCGCTCGTACGTCGGGGCTAGGTCGCATCGTGGCCGGGCATGCACTGAAGTGCGTCATGCGTCCACGCTCACCCCACTCACGTGCTCACTCGCTCCCCCTCTCGTCTCTCTGGCTCACGCACACCAGAGCTGAGCCACGCCACTGTTGCCATCGCCGCACCTACGCCGCACTCGCACGCCATCCATGCCGCACCACTGCCCAATCTGTCACACGCATAGCTCCATCGTGACTTGCTCCACCTCCCTGAGCTGCTAACACCACCGTTCGTGCAAGGGTAAGGCCACATTGCGAGGCGCCACCGTGCGATGGTCGCAGTGTGCTGTCGAGCTTTGGGCTCGCCCATGGCCAGCCACCACCATTGCTCCTCCAACCTCCCTCCACTTCGGTCTGTCATCGCCATAGGTCATAGATACTACAACCACCGCCCGTTTAACAGTTACCGCCACAACCATGTGGGAACGTGCGACCGCATCCTACGCGCCCGCCATGGCCGCAAGCACAAGCTCACCACGGTTGGCCCTAACTAGACCCGTCTTCCACCTCCTATGTTTGCTTTCGCTCTGCCAAGACCCATAGCACCTTCCCCAAAGATAGAGACTCACCACCAACAGTCGTCTTGTCGAAACGGTGACCTCACTGTCGCCACGCTCGTGCCACCACGCCGCCATGCCCCTCTGACGCCGCTACTAACCCTAACCTGCACCCTAAAGGTCCGCTAGGACCCCCTGATGATGTAGCCACACTTGCCTAGCCATGTCATCGCCAGAGACAATGAATCCGCCACCAAGCACCTCCACCGAGCTGCCATGGCCACCGGCGAGGTAGCTCTGGTGATCCACCAAGCCAACCGAAGGTACCATTAAAGGCGCGAGAGGGTAGGGAACACGATGGTGGTCACCTCGCCGTCGGCAAGCTCTCCATGGTCAACCACCGCGCCGTGCTTCGTTTTACTGATGGGTGGGGTCAGTTGACCCGCGGAACCTGCATGTCAGCGTCTCCGGGTGCAGTATGTTGGATGCACTAGCGATTTAAGTTTTAAATGTTTTTCTTTATTCTTTTTCAGAAATGAATTCAAACTTCAAAACTTCATTTCTAGAGTTATGAGTGTCCAAATTGAGTGAAACAAATTTTGTTGGATTTATCTTGATGAGTGTTATCTGCTAAAAATATGAAACTTGATATGTGCTACCATTTTATGCCCTGTTTATATTGTTTTGTTTATTCCTAGTAATCTAAGAAAATCCATAACTTAAGTTTGGTATATGCTCAAAATATGATTCCAATTTTGCTAGTCTTGTTTTGATATGCTGAAGCTAGGAAAAATACTAAGTCTACTGTGAGCATGCTTGGAATGTGACTTTGTGATTTAACTTGATTAAATGCTAAATTTTGGGAAATTAATTGTGGTGATTATATGTAACCTATATGTATGAGTTATTTTTCACAGTATGCTGATGTTAGGGAGAATGTAGGAAAAATATAAAATCTGTTGCTCGACACTTTTCACTATACTAAGTATATTTAAGTAGAATTATGCCATGCAACTTGTCATTTTTGTAGAGGCTGCTGTACTTATCCAAATGTCATGAAATTTTAACAGTAGTCTTCTGAGAGCATGTATAAGCTACTGTAAGTTTTCTAGAATTTTCTGTGCACTAGAAGTAGCAGTTCCAGTTCTCCTCCAAATTAAAATAAATTAATAAATACATGTAAACAACTTATTTGTGCTTAACCATGATGTTTTCTAGGGTTCTTGTGATGCATATGATCTTTTGATAATAGTGGTTGTGCCCAGTTTTGATTAGCTATAGGCAACTAGTTAATTGGGGCTTTATAATTCAACTAGATGGCTTCATGTGTAGTTTCTGTTGTGGTGACAATCTCGTGATGATAATGATCATTTCTATGAAACCTGTCAATAACAAAGTTGTAGATAACTTACTCATCTAGCTTGCCCGAAAATTTCATGGTCATAAGCCTAATGTATTAAGAGTTATAGCTTTTAGAAGTCTACTGTTAGATTCGCTTGTCCTCTGGACAAATCTGAGACATGTAATTATTTGACCTAGTTAACCATGGAATCGTCTTAAGATGATTATAAGAAAGTTGTAGATAATTTTATAAGCTTTCCATAAAGTCTGCAATCATATTGTTTGGGTATGTATAACTGCTGTTATGGCTAAACCAATTAGTTGTTGTATTGCAGTCCCGAAAATACTTTAAATGAAATGTTGTTTAAGTTACTAGAGAAGAGATATACACCTACTCAGTAAAAAGAAAGTTAATCTTGTTGTCACCCTAATGCCTTGCTGCTAAAGACATTTATGATTATGTATTTCATCATATCATATCATCCATGTCATTACCTATGCATCCATGATATCTTATTTCATGCTCATGCATATAGGATCGCCATAGGGAATAACGCTGTTGGAATTCGAGGCAGTGGAAGGAGAGGACCGGGTAGCACCACATTAAGTAGCTCCACAAAAGGAAGAGCCAGACCTAGAGGAATTACCGGAGTGCCCAGATCATAGGCCAACATCCTTTCTGAAGGCAAGCCCCAAAGCATTCTAAGCCTCCTAGGAATTACCGGTTGGCTATATTTGCTATCGTGGAAAAGAACCATGGGATATTGTAACTGGAGGCCGGGTGGAGTCTATGTGTAGGTTCACTCATGTGATTCCGTCTGTGCTGATTAAGGACCACATTGTTGGAGGCCCTCTTGTCATTTTGAACGCATGCCTCTCACTTAGCTAGCCAAATAACTCATTCCGACCGCGAAGCCCAGTAGCTCAACTTAGGCCAGGCCTCATTCTGTTAGAGTGCACACACTGGAGGGCAAGGTAGTCTTGATTGTCCTGGCAACCGGTAGAGTCCCTGATTGTGCGACGCTGATCCAACCCGCGAAATGTGTACCTGAGTTGTACCAAAGGTGACCTAAGACTACCTTGGCGCATGTATGTCTAGGTTTGTGTTAGGAATWCTACCCATCTGGTTGCAATCGATTCAAATCGCCATCTCTCCCGGATAGTGAAAAACTTAACTGAGCTTCTCCATCATTGTAACTTGATGGAATAGGATGGTTATAAGGAACATGCAAATATTACACTAGATATGATTACTATTGTTTGCCTCATCTTTAATCAAGTGATTGCTCTAGTACAGGTGCCAATCTAGACATGCTTAATTTTAATAGGTATAACTTGTTGCTAGAATCACTGATCAGATCCAAATATATATTACTTCTGCTTTTATGGAAAATGTTGTCAAGCCATCTCCACTAATAAGGCCTTGCATGATCCTTGGAGTCACTTTATTTTTGGTTTATGATGGGTAAGTCTAGCTGAGTACCTTCTCGTACTCAGGGTTTATTTTCCATTTGTTGCAGATGGTACTATATACCATTGGTACTGCAAGAATTGCTTCTCTCCTGCTGTGGACAAGGAGTAAGGACGCGGGCAAGGCTCCTCTATGTGGTCTTACCTCTGATGCTTTTGTTGGACTCGATCATGAACTGGCATGTATTTGAACAAGTGTGTGTGTGATGATGGTTTGAAAACTATATTGCTTTCGCTACTACATTTGAACTTGGGTTGTAATAACTCTTTTTGTACTCTGATGTATGTTGAACTACTTGTCAACTTATGTAACATGTGGCTTGTTTGTTGAATCATGTACGATCTTGGTTGTATGTTGGATTATTCGAGATCCTTCGTGGTACTTGACAGACTACCGGGTTTATATGGGCTCAAGTATGACAGTGCGATCGCTTCGGTAGTTGCCATTGTACTTATGCTCTTATAAATTGGTCGGTTCTACCACACTATCCTCATCCACATCATCGATCCATGGGATGGCCTCCACAGCACCTCAGGAGCATCGATCCTATGTCGGTTCAAGCAATGGACGTGATTCATTCACCTTGGATCCACGTGCCCACTATCATGGACTTGGCGGGCATCAACCGACTTTGGAACCAACTTTTGGACCAAATCTTCACACATGCTCACAAGGGAACTGACTTTGGGAGCCAACCAAGACCCTACGATGCATAGGCGGTGCATCAGAGGGTCGGCCGATGCCCCATCCATGCCACCTGGCACCCAAGGAAGCTCCACCGCTTCTGCACTACCTACAAATACCCCCTAGCTCCTTAGTACTATAAATAGAGGTGTCCACCACAGTTTTAAAGTGTCCCAAGTAGAATCATTCTCTCTTGTCCTAAGTTTAGGTTAGTGGTGAGAGTGAGAGTTAAGAAGTGAAGAGCTAGGAGCTTGGAGAAGTCTTCTAGAGTCTCTCTGTAAGCTCTTGTAAGCTACTTTTGCTTTCTATATATTTCCTTTAGTACTTATCTTATTTTTAGCATTTACTTTCTTGCATTAGAGTAAAGTAGTGTTGTATATATTTTGATCATATCTTGTTTAGTATTAAGTTTCTGATATATGAGATCCTCATCACTAGTTGGTGCTCTGATCTTAGTGCAAGGTTAGAGTAGTATCACTTAGTGTAAGCATGGTGCTTAGACTATAGGGTACCTTGGGTCATGGCTAATTCTCCGGATAGATTGTGGTAGGTGGTAGGTGGTGACACCCCTGTCTATCCTCTGTATTCCACCATGTTGGAATTAGTTATTAAATCATAGGGTGCTTTGTGCCTAATCAACCTTTGGGTGAGTTTAGGGCAGGTACGCCCTAAACTATAATTATTGCTTATCCTACTAGAAAATTGTTAGGTTGAATCAATTAAGATAGTACTTAATTTATTTTCACCTACTTGTGACCATTGTAGTGTTCCTTTTGTTTTATTATTTTAGTTAGTTTTGTTTACTCTCATTCACTTCATCATATTCGTGTCTAGGTAATTCACTAGAAATTAATTAATCATTTGTCTGAGTCATACTATGCCTTCTCTATGGAAATAAATACGATAGTTGGTATACTCCCAAGTGAAGTGTTGCATCAATATATTTTGTGCACTTGTGGAATTAGTCCAATAGTCATAAGAAATATCAACAAGCGTTTCTAGTGCTGTTGCTGGGGAAAGCATTGGCCTAGACATTTGGCTAGTATAGTTTCAGTGATTTTTCCTAGTTTAGAGTCTGCTTGCTTTGTTTATAACAAAGTCAAGTATGGGTGGATTCAATTTGCTGAAAGTTTCTAGGATGATCCTGAGGCTCTCCTTCAAAGGGCGAGAGCTAGTCTCACCCCTCCTTAGAGAAAGCCTCCTCTGATCTGTCCGAATCCTCCACCAATCGACCTAGTCTGTTCAGAGATACCAACTGAACTGGTCTTTTCTGAACCTCCACCCATTGAACCTATTCATCCTAGCAGTATTGCATCAACTAGTTCTAGTGCATCTATTAAGGCGATTCACGATTATTCCTTCCCTTCCATCTCTAATGTAGCCATAGGTCCTAATATTCTAAGCAAAAAAGAAGAATTTGTGCTTAAGCCAGCACTGATAACCATGGTGCAAGCAAGTCCTTTTCATGGCAAACCTTCCGAGGATGCCAATGCTCATCTTTAGAACTTTCTAGAGATTTGCAACACAATCTCGATTAGACTCTGACTTTTTCCTTTCTCATTGCTCGAAAAGGCGAAGCATTGGTTCTTTTCCAATGTGGGAACCTTGAATACTTGGGATAGGTGTTCAAATGACTTCCTCGTCAAGTTATTCTTCATCGGTAAAACCAATCTTCTTCATAGCAAAATTTCTAACTTTCAGCAGCAAACTCGAGAATCCATTTCAAATGCATGGGAGCGACTTCAACGGTACGTCCAAGCATGCCCTCATCATAGGATGGAGGATTGGCTGCTCATCCAAAACTTCTACTATGGACTTACAATGGAGTCCAGACAACACGTTGATACTACCGCTGGAGGAGCATTCTCCTTGAAGGTGGATCAAGCAAAGGAGTTGATCGAGAAGATGGTGGAAAACCAAGGATGGACCAATGAACATCTCAAAGGTATGACTCATAGTTATGAAGTTAATTCTTTATCTATGGAATATCTTTTGAATAAGTTAGAAAAAGAGCAAATTGGAAAAGATATCATGCCGCACTAGAATATCTTACAACCAAATAGCCATGAGTAAGCATGCCATGTGAAGAATGCGGGGGCATGAATCACACTATTGATGCCCGCCCTATTAGAGATCTCAAATCTCTTCTCAATGATGGTGGATATGGACCACCTCCACATCAGCCTTACTAGAGATGGAATCTGCACATCAATCAAGGTAATTTACCCACTCATCCTTTCGATTATTCTTCTCTTAGAGATCTCATTTTTAGTCAAGCCAAAATTAATGAGCAAATACATGCTAAGTTGATTGATCAAGATAGGATCTTAGGAGATATTTATAACACCTTGGTGTTAAGCATGCATTTGGCATCGGCATTGCATTAGCACAAGAATCATTGATCATTCATGAGCATGAACATCTCAAATGTTATCTCTATGATTGCTTATATCACATGTGTTTGTCACTAAATGCTTTACATATG
>PUID01043049.1:5773-23263 GCA_002993905.1 Miscanthus sacchariflorus
CCTTTAGTCCCGGGGACAAAAAAAAAATACCGAGGCCAATACCAAATTGGGACATCATTCTAAAGTCTGTTCTATAGTAGCGGAGGCTCCTTCGGCGGAGCATCCAGACCAACCCGAGCAAGGTCCACGCCAGCTGGCGAAGGGACCTCCCCCTCTACGGGAGTCTACATAGCCTTAGTCAGATCGCTTTCAAAAGCGAAGGAAAAAACAGCATAAAAATCCACACGGCACAACACCTCTACAAAAAATAATAAAAATAATAAAGATAAATAATAACAGAAAGGAAATACTTACTCAGGTATAAAATACCTTGTGCGGCATCCATCTCGACGTCCTCCTCATGACGCGAACCGACTGAAGGTTCCGAATCACAAAGCTGGGCCGCAGGTGGCCAATCCTCAGTCCCATCTTTAGACTCCTCAAACAGAGGAGCCTTCGCAGGACGACTGCCTCCAACAGGAGCATCTTCCTGGCCCACAGCATCACCGTCCTCCGAACTAGATGAGTCATCGCCCAAAACGTTGGGTATAGGGTCAACCTCAACGGGCTTAGCGACGGCGGCGGCACCCAACCCCTGAAGGGCGTCGCCAACAAAGTCATCCCCTCCCAAGTCGGCGGAAGCCACCGACTGCTCTTCCCCCTATGCTCAAGGGCGCAGAAACAGAGCCTCTGCCAACATTCTCCCCTATCTCCTCACCAGTACTAACGGAAGCGGCAGCAGATGTAGACCCAATTTTATGTCTTTTACTAATGGCCTTCACTCGACCGTAGCCCTTCCTCTTCTTCGCCTCCGCAGCAGTCACATTCTTCGCTGCGGCTTTCCTCGCCTCGTCCTCTAGTGACTTCAACACCTTTAGAGGAACCCTGTGTTCATCATGATGTATCCCAAGCTCCTCAAACACAACGATTTAGATTAGGCATGGTGCCCACGATTCCTTGTTAGACATCTCGCTGAGGATTTCATGCGCCTCCTCCTCCATGGTAGCGATAAAATTGCTAGCACTTACATCCTCCGCCTGCTTCACATCAAAACAGGGAAATGGGACCCCAACCCCATCACCAAAAATAGGCAAACTTTCCATCTCGATCCTCATCGTTGGCCTATTTTGGCCGAGTGGCCAACACTTGGATGCCACCATCTCCTCCACCAGATCGCAGCCTCTGGAGTAACGGCACACCAAAACGAAGGCTTTGTCACAGCCTCATGTCCCTCAACAACCTCCGCTCTAGGAGTTCCTTGGGTCAAAGGCTTCATCAGAGTCTTAACCGAAGCTAGCGGATAGCGAGTATGCTTTTTCCCTTCACTATCCGTTGAAGTCATGCCACCGGTCCTGTCATAGAACCAATACTGCATCCAGTACTTATTCCACTTATTCTTCTGAGCAAAAGAGATTTCCAACCTCTCACCCTTCTGCTGCCTCTTAGGCATAAAAACACAGCTCCCATACTGAGTAACAAGATGGTCTTTGCTGACTTTGTTTGGCTAGCGTTGAAACTCATAATATTCACAAAACGTGCCAGTATGTGGCTCCGCACCATAAGACAGACAGGCCCGGCAAAACTTGCTCAAAGTAAGAATGCCATTTGGTGTAAGATGATGTAGCTGTACCTCGAAAGCTTCCAAAACATGACGAAGAAACCGCACGGAGGGGAAGCGAAGACCGCATGCAAAGAAGTCACGAAACACAATGACATCAGTAGCTTGTGCCCGAGGAATCATTTTGCCCTGCGCAGGCTTCGCCTTGTCCACACCAAAGCAACCCTCTTGCTTGAGAACCTTGATCATATCCTTGGTCATGAGCGAAGGCCCAAAATCCCATGTCCTAGTAGCACTAGCCATGTCTTCTGCTTCCTCGA
This sequence comes from Miscanthus sacchariflorus, assembly GCA_002993905.1. Classification (NCBI taxonomy): domain Eukaryota; kingdom Viridiplantae; phylum Streptophyta; class Magnoliopsida; order Poales; family Poaceae; genus Miscanthus; species Miscanthus sacchariflorus. Next base: position 7,631 of record PUID01043049.1, read on the forward strand.
CGGTGATGAGATCGCCGATGGAGGCTTCAATGCTAGAGAGATCCTCCTCAAGCTCCTAAGCTATTGCGCTAGCAACCATACACTCCTCAAAATGCGCAGACCAACCACTAGCCCTAACACCGAGGAGGTGGGAGTAGGGACCGGAGATGGTAGCCTGGCAAAGAGGAGGGCTAACAGCAGAAGCCACCTCTAAGCATTAGAAAGACCAAAGGAGAAGTGAAGGCAAGCCGCAACTAAGCGAAGGCTAAATGCGTAAGGAGACTTAGAAAGTGAAAGGAATGAAAGCGATGGTTCAGGTGGCATGAGGGGACCTTCACCTACCGCCCCCATATATAGACCGCGGGCCGACGTTTCAACTCCTACGCTTAATAGTCACATCCGTTCAGCAACGCGTCGGTTCCTGAGCCCCCGCAAACAATAAGAAAGCTACACGTCACAGCCATAATGCTCTGATCTAGGTGACCTAGGGGGAAAGGGGGTGATGACTCTACAACTCAATATCAATGATAAAATTGAGGGTCACGGCCCGCTCGCATCAGACCATGCCCTCAAGGGGGAACTGTTGGGACGTAGACATATAAGTAGCGGAGGCTCCTACATAACATCAACTTTTTACATGTGTGATGACACGCAGGTGTACTAGGATGGGCCTTCGGACCCGACCGTTGGCAAGGCAAAGGCCAAATGCAGGAACACCAAGGAGAACCTTTGCCTCTGATCGCCAGAAAGGCAGAGGCCCAAGCACGGCTTCAAAGATGTCTAGGAGAATCTCTTGGCGGAGACCGCTGAGCGAAGGCGGAGGCCCAGGCGGCTCGGGTAGAGGACGTGCAATCCTCGCCTCAGAGAAGGAAGCGCTTGCAGCGCCACGGTCCAAGGTTGAAGATGGGCTTCCCGTGGGCCTGCAGCCGAGGCCCAAGAAGCAAAGGCGGTGCAGGAGTAAAAGATCTAGGTTACCCCTGAAGATTTATACTGGTCTAAGGATATTCTGGGAATGTACCTTAGCTATTATAGGGCAAATATGTATAATGGAACAGTAGCAAACAGTGCCCTATAAATGGAGAAGCCAGATCCTATGTAAAGGGGGGAGGTGAATCAATTTATAAAACCCTAATTGAATCAGGGCCCACATTCTCATTCATCTTGCCTGGAACCTCTGCCTAGGCGAAGGTCCCATTATCCACCATTTGTCGGAAACCCTGTTTTCCAACAAAAACTAAAAATTTCCATGGAGTCATATTTTTGGTGCATATGCTTGCAATAAAGTTTTGAAATAATGTTAATAAACAGACCATATAAATCATTCACAAAATGGACACACCTCAAATAAAGTTCGGGCCGGGTTTAGATCCTTGGAATTCAACTCATTCTAATAATTATAATTGAGGCACCGATTAATCAAGCTAATATGGTTGTATATGGAATATATTTGTATATTATTATTAGCCATACAAGGGATATACTTATAGTTGCATTTTTTTACCGTAGGGAACCAGTTGATGGGCGTGCTATAAGATGGATAGTAGAAACATAGCATGGTGATCTATGGAATCAATTTTCATGTCCCAACCTAAAAATTTGAGATAGGCTTATATGTGAACTTAGGAAAGTGGTGGAATGTCAAATTCCAAGACAAATAGCCTAATCCATTATGTATATTCCAATTCCTCCAAAATGAAAGATGCAAACGGGCACCACAGTGTAATTCAAGTTGTACTTACATTTAAAAAATTGGACAAAATGAATGTATGCACCTCAAACTTTGACAAAACCTTACATTTACCACAAGTTTAGGAAATATGAGGTTTCAGAAATTTTTTAAAAACCTCACTGTTCTGTATAGCTAAATGAATTTGCACGTTAATTGAAACAAATTCCAAATTGAACTTTGTGTACCCCTAATAATATTGAAAACATTACGTTAAAAATATATTTGGGCTCATGTGGTCCATTCAGTCGTTTGCGGTGGAGGTAGATGAAAAATTCAATTGTTGTCTAGGCATAATTCAACCTTCTCTATCTAGATTACCACAAAATAATTTAAATAATACCTAAAAGTGTCTTGAAAAATCTAAAACATTGCATGGAGTCATGTTATCGGTTTATATACTTGCCATGAAATTTTCAAATGTTTTCAACGAGGAGTGCTTGCACATCGTTCACAATATAGATACTCCTTCAACAATATAGTTCAAGGAAACTCAAGTCAAACTTTGAAGTTTGCACACCTTACATCAAATTTGAACCCGTATGCATCTCAAAATTTGATAAAACCTTACATTTACTCAAGACAAGGAAATATTAGGTTTCAAAAATTTTGAAAATAGTATAATATTGCAACTAACAATCCATCGGGCTCAATTAAACAAGGTAAAAAAATAAAACGTTGCATATCTAAAACTCTATATATTGGATCAAACATTAAGACCAATTCAATGTTCACTTCTACGGAAAACTTAATGGAGGCGGGCAGAAATGGGTAACCAAGGCGGGCATCCCAATTGCCTCCATTTATGGAGATCTATGGAGGCGGTTGCTTTGCCCGCCTCGTTTAATGTATTAACAGAGACGGGCGCCTTAGAACGTCCGCCTCAGTTAATCAATAAAAAAACAAAAAAAGCCCAGGCTCGACGTTGAGGCCAATCCCAAACCCAATGTTGAGCCTTCTTCCGTGAACGCCAATGCCGCTGCTGGATCCGCTTACCACCGCTCCTCGCTGGTGGTCGGAGATGGTCGCCACTGCCTGGAGGACTTCTACCGCGCCACCGCCATTGCTCCTCGTCGGGTCTATGCCCACCGCCACCGTGGGTCACCGGATCCATGCCCTCCTCCACCGGATCCGTGCTCGGAGGGTGGGGAGGGGCGCTGCCGCCACCGCTGCTCGGAGGTTGGGGGAGGGGCGCCATCGCTGCTGCACGGAGGGTGGGGAGCAGCGCCGCCGCTAGCTTGCTCAGGTGGGTGGGGAGGGGTTGCTATCGCCGGCGCTGCTAGGGTGGGGAGGGGCGCCACCGCTAGATCCGCTCAGTGGAGGTGCGCCGACCTTTGAGGAAGCTGAGCCATCGGAGGAGGTGCTGCCGCCGAGCCGCTCACAGACGCCGAAGTTCTCAACCTATCTTTGGGGCTGCTGCTGTGGTAGTGCGAGAGAGAGGTGCGGCTGCAGGGGTGATGGTGAGAGACGTGCGGTTGTGGGGTTGACGGATTGAGGGAGAGAGATGCACAGCTGCGCGGGTGAGGGAGAGAGACAAGAGTGGTTGTGGGGTTGTCCAAACCCTAACTTTCGCACAGTAGTGGGCTGCCGTATGTTACTGGGTTGTGCCTGACTTACGGAGGCGGATGCCTTATAAATGCCCGCCTCCATAAATGAGTTACATATGTGGGCAGTTTTGACTGCCTCTGTAAATCAATTTACCGAGGCGGGCATTTTTTACTGCCTTCGTAAATCGATTTACCGAGGCAGACATTTTTGACCGCCTCCATAAACAAAATGCCTTCCTCAATAAATGCATTTTGCGAGACGGTTAGCTGTGACTGCCTCCATAAATAAAAACGTCCGCCTCCATAAATCCTCAGGCATTTTACGAGGTGGATGGATTTTGTGACCGCCTCAGTTAATGTTTGGGCATTAAAATCATTTGTGTACTAGCGGTTAAAAATCTATGCACAGATTTAGGATGACATAAAAAAAGATAGCATTAGCCATACACTGATTCAGTTATTTAACAAGTACATATACGTAATAATGTCACTTAACATCATACTAGTCCTGTTTGAACATATAGCTCATTGATTCTTGCGCCGTCGCCTCCTGTCCCAATGGTGGTTCCAGCCGACATCACCACCAAGTGCTTCATAATCCTGCCCAACAGTTGTGCCCAAACTATGGACATCGTACCTGTAGGTGTTTCTCTGTACCATCACTTTCAGTCGGTGCTTCTTCCTCCATTCCCAAGCAAAAGCCTGCCTTCTCGGATAGTTATTGTCAACGCAGCCCATCGCTGACAACCAGCATGATCGAAGACCCTGCCACGATGGTTACATGACTTTCCCATCCCAATTGTACATCTTCGCATTTGCATTTTCCCCAACATCATCAAATACATAGGGCTACACCCAGGTGCTTTCTAGTATTTTGAGGCCTTCTCCGTAGCCCCCTTCCACTCCTTGGAATGAGCTGAAGTTGAGGCCTTCTCGGTAGTCCCCTCGCTCATCTTCTAGGGCTGGTATGGTGGCGGAGGTTAGTCGCAGGTCACTTCACGCACTCTACGACCTCACGTCACCATCCTACGATGCATCGATCCTACAAAAGAACTATCGACGTGAAGAAATTGCATGAACAGCCGAAAGCGAGTCGACCAGAAAGTCCGTTCCCAAACACATGTTGAGTTTGCATGGGCTGTGATATGAGAGTATGAGCAAACTTCCGATCTGGGATGCAATGAGCTGGCAGCCCAAATAATCTTAAAAATCAAAAAGTCTACTCTATCTTCGTTTACTATAGTAATAATATGATTTTCTTTCTTGAAATAAAAAACTAGAAATCTTACCACACTAACTCTCAAAACCTTTCAAATTACCTACTTGCCCTAGTTTGGAGTGGTTTTGAATGCAATTTTGTCCATTTTGCACTTAAAAATTGTTAAAGACTTGACAAGGTTTTTAAGAAACAGAAAATGTTTCAAAGATTTGAAAAGTTCCAAAAAAAAATTTCTAAAGATACATTGCGATACCACAATCCAAATAAATTTTTAGAGCTAAAAACATAAATATAGAAACTTAAAAAATAGATTTAGCTCTAAAAAAATGGAAAAATATCCAGAAAATCTAAAAAATTCATGAAACATTCAAATTGAGATGTACACATGTTTCGATAACTTTTCTCAATAAAAAACATGTTATGCACCTCATATTTCTGTCGTGTAAAGTTTTTAACACTTGTTTATAGATTCATTAGAATTTTCTATTTTTTTGAGATATTTTCCCATTTTTGTAGAGCTAAACCTAATTTTTTTTGAAGTTTATAAAGATGTTTTAATTACCTCCAAATATTTTATTCAGATTTGTCCCAATTTATTTATAGATTTTTCTAAAAAAATTGTAAACGATTGGAGAAATTTTCTGGGGTTTTAAATATATCGATTATTTAGAATTATTTTAAGTAAAGAAAGATAAAACCACTCTAAACATGGGACGTAATTTGAAAAGTTTGAGAGTTCAGGTTTTAAGATGTTTGGTTTTAAAGTTCAAGATGGTCCAGGGAGATAGAGGGGAGTTTGTACTAGAAGAAAAAAAAGTCCAGTTCACTTTGGCTCAAGCCAGTACCATTTGCAGCGTGTGTGGAGCACCAGGCCCAACAGTGGCTACCCCTCCCGCATAAAAAACTCAACTTTGTTTGACCTCCGTCGTCGCCAACTGTTTATCCCCACATGCTACTGTTAATGGCTGACATCCCACATGCTGCAGTTGCCCGTCAGCCATGGGAAGCTAAGTGTTAGCAACCCAACTGGATTAGCAAACCGATAACGTGATTCAGTGTAAATCAGAGTACAGGACCTCAGGGGAAGGGAGGTCGGAGCAGAGAAGGAAGAGGAACCTGGTACACAGAGGTAGAAGCTTGAGGAGGAAGATGAACAGTAATAACTAGAGAAGGATAAGTGTTCTGTAGTTTGATAATTGGTTCCTGCCGAATGTCCCCTTCCTTCCTCTTGTAGCTCCTGCTGGGGCTTGTTGCCAGGGCGACTGGGCCGTGGCCCATACGAGAGGAAGCCCAACTGATACAGGTATCTGACACTAAGCCTACGCCCAAAGTTTTCTCCCAACCCATCCGTTTATTAGCCATGGCAGTCAGGCCATGACAGAGAGCCATGCCCATTATTAGCCTTTTGTTTGGGAGAATAAACTGCCACCATCGTGTCAATGTGCAATAGTCCGATTGATTCATGGGTGGTCTCGTGCAAAGGAGTTCTTGGTCTGGTTTTGCATAATTCGACCAAACCCAAGGAATCACCAGGCCTATATGAAAGTATAAAACTCAGCACGGACTGAAATAATTTAGTCGTTGTAACCAAAACGTTGGATCCGATACATTGGGTGGAACAAAAGTATAGGAAAGGTGCACAATTATTTTATTTAGAGCTGGATGGAAACAGGTCACGGATAACCAACGTGTCCATCGTTGGTGACAATTTTAATCCTATATATTATATTCAAACAAAAGTTCCATTATCGTCCTCTGCATCAGCTAATCCCATGATTTCGGTGGTAAGCTGCAGATGGTGCTTGGCAGAACACTCATACTGGCAAAGATTCACCTTGTAACATTGGGAGCTCTGTACCACTTGGTGATACTTGCATACTCCAAGCATTTTGTTTGGCAACGCGCTTGAGTGCATCGATGTAAATGGAATTAAATACGAAAACTGCATGCATCCACAATTTGACTTTATAAACCACGTATGAGTGGAATCTTAAACTCTTATAAAGCAAAACCCCACTAGCCTATTTTTCTCAATCCACAGCCCTCCACGTCATCATTCTCTTCTGGCCCACGCATCCACTCCACCCCATGCACCCAGGCATGCCTCAGCTACTGCGGCCTTAATGCTTCAATTTTGCTTCTTGGTGGAAGAGAGAAATCCAATCGTGCTTACTCATTGCCGATTCTTCAACTAAACATTTAAGTCCTACTTGCTCACCCGTAACTCATTCAATTAAATGGCAAGATAACGAGCAGCGAAGCATCTATGATGGACTTGCCCACTTCTGTAACTGGTGGAACATATAACGAGCAGCCAAGAAATGAAATGGTGGGAGAAATGGCTGCGTGCTCATACTGTGCAGCCTCAACATCACTATATATTTCTCACGCTTTTGCCTTTCTCAGCATTTTGCAAGGCCCCATCACTGAAAGCTCATGCTGCTCGCTGCACACTGAAGGCAATGTTGGCCTATATCTGAAAGCACGCATGCTGCTCGCTGCATACAGCAGGAAGCGATGCCCACATCATCTAGGTAAGTTCTTTTCTCTCTTTCCCCATCCTACCAAATAATAAGCGCAGGATTCCAATCGAAGTTGGGCGCAGCATTCCAATCGAATTTTCCTTCTCTTGCCACAATCAAGTAAACCAATCAGCAAGGCCGGGTTGCTATTTGAAGTAGACACACGATGCAGATTATATATCTATTTGGCATATGTTAATTAGTGAATGAAGAAGATGCACTACCGATATTTTTTTTCAAATTGGTCATACACGATCAACATTCTCCATTTGATATTTGCTTCCTTTTTCACACGGTGACACCGGTAGCATCTGTGCAAGTTTGTATACGCACTAATGAATTTCAGTTTTTCATGATTATTTTCTCAGTATTTCATTTGACCATATTCTTTTAGTTGGTCGCAAGCGTGATTAGAACTGTACCATGTTCTTCGAGGACCATCTAAAGGTTGTTGTCATGACTGCTCATTTCACTATAATAATGCCCAAAGTTGTTTTAAACACATGTACCACCTCTTCCATTGATGTTTTCAACCTTCAATATGATAGTTCTGGTAATTCTTTTTTAGTATTTGTGTTATTTCATATTTAGAAGAACACATGAGTAGCTAGCATCGTTTTTTATATATTTCACACCTCTGCATATATAATGTTGTTTGTTGTTATTAGTCAGTAACAATTTAGAAGAAGTAGGTGAACCAAGAGAAGATGGGAACCTACGTAGATAGACATGTAATGTCAGATAGCTTGAGTGTGTGTAATAGCTAAACATCTTTTGATATCCTTCTTCACATAAATTTTAGAAACATTAGCGTCTCAACATCACAAACCTAAATGTTCTAACAATGCAATAGAGTTGCTTGCTTCTTTCGTTCCTAACTATTGCAAAATCACTCTCTACAAATTCCTGCAGCAACGCGCGGGGAATTCATCTTGTTATTGTAAGTACAAAAGAAGTTAAATACTTACGAGGATATCAGGATGAGAGGATTAAAGACATAATCACCAAGACAATGCAAAGAGCAGCGCACTTGGTCTACATTGTCTTGTTGAGTACTACTGGAAAGTGGGGATGATCGACACTGGTGGTATATTTGTTGAACTTGTGTTCTGGTATGCATATTGCCTTGTTCGGTCAGGTTTATATACATGCAGTGGCACATCTTAAGGTTGATATATCTATCTACAATAGAGATTTATGTGTATACAAGCAGTGGCACATCTTAATCGAGGTAAATGTGTATCCACAATATATTAGATATATGTATACCAGAACCTGGCACTTGACGGTGGTGCGGGGGACGTACGTAGGTGATGTTGAGGCCCATGAGCTCGAGACCCCATTTGGCGATGCGGCCAGAGAACTCGCGGTTGTCGATGATGTCACCAAGGCCACTGGAGGACACCACCACGATATGGTGGCCGTTGAGGTAGTGCTAGAGCTTGCGTTTGGTGATGAGCACGACATAGAGGAGTTTCTGGACCTGAGGGTAGCAGGCCTTAGAGTCGGAGAGGACTTCACTGATGAAGTACACTAGCCTCTGCACCTTGAGGGTGTGGCCCGCTTCCTTACACTCCATGCCGATGATGGTAGACTTCTTTTTGGGGTGTGGCTTTGATGCCATGCTCGGAAATGATGAAACCAAGCAGATTCCCCGAGGGGACCCGAAAAACGCACTTCTAGGGGTTCAGCTTGATGTGATTGGACTAGAAGTTGGAGAAGGTTTCCTTTGGGTCTACGATCAACTATGCGGCTCTCCGGGTCTTCATGACGATGTCGTCGATGTATACTTCAAAATTCCGGTCGATTTGCTTGTGGAAACATTGCTGCATGCAGCGATGGAAAGTCGCCCCAGCGTTCTATAAGACGAAAGGCATTGAAACATAGCAGAAAAAACACCAAAGAGGGTGATGAAGGTGGTGGCGAGATGGTCAGTGGGCCTCATCACTATGTGGTGGTAGACAAAGTGTGTGTCTAGAAAGTAGAGGACCTTGCAATCTACCGTGGAATCAACCACTTGATCAAACTGAGGAAGGGAGAAAGGATCCTTTGGACAGGCCTAGTGGAGGCTTGTGTAGTCGACACACATCCTCCACTTCCCATTCTTCTTATTGACCAGAACAGGGTCGACAAGCCAGTTAGGTAGTTTGACAACCTTGATGAAGCCCGTGGCCAGGACCCTGGCGAGCTCGTCACTGATCGCCTTTCGTCTCTCCTCATCGAAGTGGCAGAGGCACCGCTGAATAGGCTTTGCATCCAATTTGATGTTGAGGCAGTGCTCGGCAACCTTTTGGGGGATGTGCGGCATGTTGGAGGGCTTCCATGCGAAAACATCTGCGTTCTCATGTAGGAACAACATGAGGGATGCCTCCAACTCAAGAGACATGCTGACACCTATAAGGATAAGCCTGTTGAGGTCGTGAGGGTCGATCTAAATCATCTAGGTGTCATTACTTGGGTGGAAGTTGCTCGTCGGGGCTCCCCTTCGTGCTGTCGGGGGCCTCCTCCAGTAACTGGTGCCTGATCTGGGCAAATTCGGTGCGACCATCGCCACGGCCATGAGGGCTACGCCTTCTTGCTCGCAGAAGTAGGTCCTAGAGGTAAGGGAGGCCACGGTGATGACCCCCCGTGGGGCGAGCATCTTGACCTTCAGGTAACCATAGTGGGGACGTCCATGAACTTTGCGTAGCATGGCCGGCCTAGTAAGGCATGGAAGGGACCTAGGAAATCCATGACCACAAAGGTGAGGACATCCTTTCGGAAGTTGGAGGGGTCCCCGAATATGACCGGAAGATTGATGCCTCTGAGGGGGTGGCCTATATCCCCGGGATGATCCCAAAAAAGGCGGTCCTCATTGGGCAAAGGCTTCCCCTCGGGATTCTCATATGGTCGAAGGTGCTGGCGTACAGGATGTTGAGGCCGCTGCCCCATTAGAGCACCTTCGTTAGGTGAGCACGACTGATGATGGGATTGATGACGAGTGGGAAGCGACCAGTGCTCAGCACATGGCTGAGTAGTCATGGAGGTTGAAGGTAGCAGACATCTCCGACCAGCGCAGGCGCCAAGAAGGTGCTACCCCTACCATGTTCACCTCCCGTAAGAAGGGCCACGGCTGGTGCCGAGGTTAAGGGGTCTCATCCCCCCTGAATATCAATAAACACATCTGCCCTTTGCCGTGGGGGTAGGGCCCTCCCTCCGTGGAGATCCTGGTAGATCTGGGCGGGATCCAGTGGGAGAAGGTCCGAAAACACGCCCCGGGGGGCTTGATGGAAGGCGCGGCACTGGGTTCTCATTGTCCGCTGGCTTCGCCTCCTTGAGTGAGTGAAGCTAGCTGTAGTAGTTAGTGGCGAAGGCTAGGCTCCTAAAGTTGAGGACCTGGCCAGGGATGAAGACGTCGGCTGTGATGAAGAACTTGCTAGGGAAGTGGATGCCATCTTCTAGGGCGGCGCCGCATGCTCCAGCGATGAGGTAGGTGGCTCTGGCCACCATAGAGCCTTGCTCACACTTGACGAACTCCCCTACCTGGCGCGCGAGTTGTCACGCATTGGTTGTCATGGCAAGCATTGTTGTTTGTTGGGTGCTAATTAGAATGGGTCTCTAGTGGCTCGGTGGACTCAAGAACTCAAGAAAAGACACGGTGATGTATCCTAGTTTAGGCTGTCGGAGCCCTACATCTAGCAGTGTTTGTTCTTTGTCTTCGAGAACACCCAAATCGAGGGGTTACATCAAAGAAGAAAGAGATTTGATAGGGGATCCTTTTGTGCTATCCTAGGCTTGTCGGTGGTGAGGTTGGTTTCCCCTGCAAGGGAGAACACTTTGCTCTCACACGGGATTGCCATGGGGAGGAACACTCGGTCGTTCCTATCTACTTACTCTGCCTCTGGGCCAGGTTCGGAAGAGTTGCTCTATTCTGTTGCCCCTTGACCTATCTGGTCTTATCCTCCCCCTCTCTATATGATCTGACCTCCCCCTCAGAGATCGTGGAAGGTCGAGTACAAGGCAATTCGGGGGTTCTGAGTCTATGGTCTACATGCGCTGGTGTCTAGGAGGGTGCTAATACAGCGTGGATGGACTCCAGCATTATTTTCATCGAGCCGGGGTGGCCTCGGGCGCCACTAGCTCTTCTGGCCCTGACGCATTGATGGTCTAGGGCTATCAGCTTGGACCGGTCTCCATCGAGTGATCCTTCTCGAGGCTTCCATGGAGGCGAAGGCGCTTGGCCTACGGCGCTGATGAGCAGGCCCGGGAGCCCCTGCCCCTGGTGCCAGCGCTGGGGCCTGTCTTCTTGTGTCACGCCACCCGTGTGACTTTGTCCGAGGAGTGGGCAACAGCACTGCGCACCCATCGGTTTTGGCGACTCTGGGAAGCTCCCAAGCCATGGACACTCGATCGGCTAAGTGGTGATGCCTAGGGCATTGGATCCTTGCTTGGGTGTTTGCTAGGGCCGAGGGAAGCTCGGGGATCAGGCTCGGTCTGCCGTTGGTCAGGAGCCTAGGGCCTTAGCGAGCGCCTGAGCGCTGAGCAGAGGCTAGGAGCGTGTCGGGGATTCAAATTATTGCGAGCGTACCCGATGGGCTTAGCTCCCGAACCCCTGACCGATGATCCCATCAACACTTGACATACCCCTATGTTTGACTCTCGTCACAAGGTTTTAAAAAACAGAAAATATTTCAAAGCTTTTAAAATTTCCAAATAATTCTTAAGATACATTGGGATACCACAATACTATAAAATATTTAGAGCTCAAAAGGTAACTCTAGAAACTTAAAATTAGATTTAGCTCTAGAGAAAACAGAAAATTATCCATAAAATATAAAAAATTCATACAACATTCTAGTTTATATGTAAACATGTTTTGAAAAACTTTTCTCAACAACAAACATGATATGCAACCAGCATGAATGCATAGCATGAAATCATTCAACATTAATGTATTTTGCATTGATGCTAGTTGCATCTCATATTTTTACTGTGCAAAGTTTTTAAAACTTGTTTATAGATTAATTAGTATTTTTGAGAATTTTCTAGATATTTTCCAATTTTTGTAGAGCTAAAACTTTGCTATTTGAAGTTTATAAAGATGTTTTTATGACCTTTGAATATTTTGTTCAGATTTGTCCCAAATGTATTTATGGATTTTTAAAATATGAAAGTTTAGAGACATTTTCTATGTTTTTAAATAGATCGCTTATTTGTAGAATTATTTTTAGCTAAAAAAAGATAAAACCACATTCAAAACCACTCCAAACCAAGCAAAGAGGTAATTTGAAAGGTTTCGAGAGTTCAGGGGTGAAGATGTCTGGTTTTAAAGTTCAAGGAGGAANCTCCTTGGCGCCCTTCTTGGGGGGCGAGCTTTCCTTCTTGTCTTTCCTCCAGAAGATGAAGACGCAGCAGAACAGGAGAAAGAAGAGCAGGAGGATGCCTGCCACTGCAATGATGAGCTCCCTTTTGTTGAGCTTCCGGGTTCGCCGCTCCGACAAAGGCACTGGAGGAGACGGCGCCGTCAGTGGGGATGAAGCGGAAGTGCAAATGGCAGAGCCATTGAACCCACAGAGCTGAAGGTTTCCAAGGAACGAGCTAGAATTGAACTTGTTGGATAGAGCTGCAGGCACAGGCCCCGAGAGATTGTTGTAGGACACATTGAAAGAACTGAGATTGACAAGGCCGCTCAAGGAGGCAGGAATTTCTCCGGTGAGGTTGTTCTCTGACACGTCGAACAGTGACAGTGCCGAAAGGTTCCCGATGGTCGCTGGGATTTCGCCATCGAGGACATTCCTCCTCAGGGACAGCTTGGTCAGATTCTTAAGCTCGTCAAAGCATGCCGGGATGTGTCCTCCGATGTCATTGCCATCGAGATTGAGCTCTACTAACAAAGTGAGGCTGCAGAGTGACTCAGGGAGGCTACCACCTAAAAGATTGTCAGAGAGATCAAGCTTTCCGAGCTTTGTGGCGTTGCCAATCCCATCCGGGATGCTTCCACTGATCAAATTGCTAGCGAGAGAAAGATCGTGGAGCAATCTGAGATTGCCAATGGTGGGCGGAATCACGCCGCTGAGATTATTGTTGTTGAGCTGAAGGGATTCGAGGTACGGGAGGGAAGTGAGGCTGGTCGGCACGACACCGGATAGGTTGTTGTACGCGAGGTTGATCCTATAGAGCCGAGTGGCATTGGCCAGAGTGGAAGGGATACTCCCCGAGAGGAAGTTGCCGCTGAGGTCGAGCGTCTGAAGGAGCGCGCAGCCGCCGAGTGCCGGGGGCACGGCGCCGGCGAAGCGGTTGTTGTGGAGGTAGACGCCGCGGAGCTCGCGGAGGAAGCCGAGCGCGTCGGGCACCTGGCCCCCGATGATGTTGTCGTGGAAGCTGAGCCTCCGCAGTGCGGTGAGCTGGCCGACCTTGTCGGAGAGCGCGCCGGCGAGACCCTTGAAGGGGAGCTGGATGGCCACGACCTTGCCCTGTGCGCACTTGATCCCCGCCCAGCCGCCGGAGCAGGCGTCCAGGCCCGTGCCGTTCCAGCCGGCCAGGAACCCGCGCGGGTCCACCAGCGCCTGGCGGATGGCCTGCAGCCCCTGCAGGTMCGCCTGCGCGATCACCACGCCGTCCGATCGCTGCCCGCGCGCCGGCACCGCCGCCGCCGCCAGCAGCAAGTGCAGCACGAGCAAGCCCCCAACTTGCTGTTGCTTCCTTCTGCAATGGACGCCGGCGCGGCAGCAGCTCCGCACACCCATGGCTAGTGCAACTAGCTAGTAGCTAGCTCTAGCTAGAATCTAGTGTACCTAGCCCAATGCAGCCGCTCCTACCTAGGAGGAGCTCGAACTTTTGAGCGAGTTCTTTCTTGGTTTCTGGTTCTGCTAGCGGGGAAAGCGATGGTACCGCGCTCTATATAAGCGTTGCAGGTACTAGTACATTGGCAGAAGAACGGAAAAAGGAGGGAATAATTTAGCTGCTAACCCGATTCAACTCAGATGCGCTAACTAACGGCTAGCTCAGTCCCTCTGCAGAGGGAGACGATTTGGAGTTTTCAAACCAGCTCGTCCTATACGTTACGGACGCGGGCGCTGACATGGTGGGTCCCGCGCGGCAGGAAAGAATCCGATCTTTATCCCATTCAGCGCAGCAGCAGAAAAAATTATACGGGTGATATTAAAACCGACTGATAAATCGACTGAAACTATTTTATTATAAAAAAATACTTTAAATTCTAGCTAAAAAACCAACTAAATTCAAACTAACAGGCCCTAAGTGCCGCGGGGTATCTATACCCTGTCCTGTGCTGTGGTGTCCCCAGTCCCCACCGGCCCCCAACGGCTAGCTCCCCGGCGGTGGAGCCCGCCGGACAGCGACCGCAGCGCGGGGATTGAAAGGCGAGCACGTGCGCCCGTACATGGAAAGCAGCGTGGGAGTTAATGGCCGCAGTAATTAACAAGAGCTGGAGCGAGAGATTTGGGGGGAGGCCGAGAGTGACAGGACAGGCAGCGATCCGGCAAAACGAGGCATGTAATTAACAAGAGATTTGTTTATTTTCCTCGTCTAAACTTTAGTCCCGGTAACATCGATTTGACACATGTATAAAGTATTAAATATGAACTAAAAATTAACTAATTATACAGATTATGACTAATTTACGAAACGAATTTTTTAAACTTAATTAGTTCATAATTGACAATGTGGTGCTACAATAATACATGTGCTAATGACGGATTAATTAGACTTAATAAATTCGTCTCGCGGATTATTGAGAACTTGTGTAATTTGTTTTATTATTACTATCCGAACGTTCTCGGGTGACCCTTAAATTTTAGTCTATGGATTTGGCTCGACCTGCCGGCGGCCCGGACCTGACGCGTCAGCGGCCGGGCACAGGGAGAAAACGTCGTTTTGTAACAGGAAGACCGATGGATTTTGCTCAGAATTTTGTTTGCCAGCCACTGATGGTCGCCGAGCCATGATTGATGCACTGGAGCCTGGAGGAATGTGCACAGGGCGCGCATCCGCGCGATGGCGCGGGCGCCCACCAGCCCATATGCTTCCAATGACCCATTCACTGTGTGTTTTTTACCTGCCTGCCATCTGGGCTGCATCGCCAACCGCCAGGTTGGTGCTGATACCCATGCACCAACGAACGGATGGGTTCAGAAGAGGGAGGAAAAGGGCAATCCAAAGCAGCTCTGGCTCGGCACCCAGCAATGTGGTGCAGCGGGAAAGAAGGGGAAGGCACAAGTCACTGGGACCGGGTGACGGAATTCCGTAGTCGAGCTCAGATTTCGGGTCAGTCCACATTTGCCTTCTGAAGAAATGTCCACCGCCGTGCAGGGCACTAGGGCAGGACATGGCAGCAGTACCAAACTTCAGAGAGGGTCCAGGCAGGAACAACGAGGTCTTGTTCTCCAACCTCCCTTCGACTCTGCCAGATCACGTGGCGGAGTTGGGTAGTGACCCAATGCTGTATGAAGCGTCGCTCTCTCCAATACTGGATGCCAGGGTGCTGCCCATACCTCCGGTCTCCCGTCACGACGATGACCCAGGCCAGCAGGTAGCGGTATGTACTGTTGGCTTCGTGGGCTCCATACTTCGTGATGATCATACGCTATTTGGGGCTGTGGAGCGCACAAGGCCCAGTGGGCCGGACGATGGCCTCCTCTG
>PUID01043068.1:23211-36504 GCA_002993905.1 Miscanthus sacchariflorus
TAGCACACCATCCGAGCCAGACGCGCAATATTAGAAATTTACTTGTTGGTGGCAACTCAAAACACCGACAAGAACACAAAACATGAACTATAAAATTCTTTATTTCAAGGCTAATGCAATTTATACATCATAAGGATTAGATCGAATTACATCCTCTACTCACTTAGATTCAGCAATGGCGCCTGTCGCACCCCTGATCTCCACGGCTAGAGCACCGACATCATCAGGTCTTTCCAACGGTGGAAACCCGATCGCCATGTCATGAAGGTCCTCGTTGCTCCAGAGGGAGGTGGATGCCAACGCTAGAGCAGTTCCATGGTGAACCGCATCATGAATCACTTCTCTAAACTGCCTCGGGACATTGCCGAGATGGTCCTCCACACTCACCCCTGCCAGCGAGAGCACATCAATAACACTGTTGCACGCCTCCAGCAAGGCAACGTGAAGGTCCTTGTATTGACTCACCTTGACTGCCATGGCAGATGAGTCGGCCGTAATAGCATCACGGTCGTGCTCCGCTTCCATCACCTGCTCGGTCAAGACGGTGTTGGCCTCATGAAGCCTCACCACCCTACCTTGTACATCAGCCAGTTGCTCTCGAACGACTAGAAAGCACAAGCAGAACAACCGCTCATCAAAACAAAACACCTTTGGAAGGACAAACAGGGAATCTCACTGGGAACTTACCAAGAAGTTGTGCCTAGGTTTTGGCGTGGGATAGCGGCCGCTCCAACCTAGCCATCACCGCATGCACGGCCCTAGTTGCTCTCGAAAATGGCCCGCCTCATCGGCGAAACCGTAGCCTCCACTACCATGGTGCTGCCCGGCGATTTGGGAGAGGGAGGAGGACTCACGTTGTCAAGCACAGGAAGCCTGGAAGGACACCCAGTGAGAAGAAACACAAAATCCCAAGTTCACCCGATTCAGGTCGGTCGAAGGACTTACCCGACAAAAGCAGGATAGATGGGCGGATAGCACTCGGCCGCCACCCACCTGGAAACCTCCATCCTTGAGCTCCCCATGCTCTCCATCAAATCAAATCTAAGGGGATAGAGGCGGAGGAAGTCAAAGCATTAAAGAAAGGGACGTAAGCCCAACAGTGCGCAGATGAAATTATGCCCATTTATGCCTCCCCTTCTTTATATAAGTAGGAACCAGCGCATGAACGGCACCCCAACCGCGTGCACTTGCACATGGGAAAACAAGCCACGAGCACCGATGCTTTGACTTTCAGTAAGCAAACTCACTCACGGGTCCCCAGTGGCCCAATCTTGACACCGTCACCCGAGACGGTACAGGCGAGTGATCTGACACTCAGATCGTGTACTTGGTCCAGCTCACCCCTTCAGCAGGTGTAAGCGGTAGTGATTCATTCACTATCGACCCTACCCCTTCTAGAGTTAGGGGGGCATTTAGGAGGGTGACCAGTATGACCCTAAAACCTCTAACACTCGGTGTCACGTAAATCTCCCAATACCCAGACGAGCTCGAAGTACCTTATTTCAATGGATGTGTGTCCCATTGTAGGAAACTAGAAAACTAGTTGGCATGTGGCTGTAACCAAAGTACAAGCTCCTGGAATCTAGAAAAAGAGTTTTATGATGTGCCCCCGCTGGTCAGGCTTTGTCCTGCCACTTCCTTTCAGTGATAGCGGACGTTCACTCGTTCTACCCATTACCAGCTCGAAGAGTAATATGTGCAATAGGCCACAGCTGCTCACGCATTCGTTACTCGCCCATGGTGGTTCCTGACCCGGGAGACTGTTATATTGGCCTCAGGGCTCCGAGACATTGTCCTCGCTCTTCCCACTAATGTGGCTCATGAAAATTTGGGTCACATTGCATAATGGGTCTCGAAGAAAAACGTGACGCCCTTAGTGTCTGTTAATGAATGACCAATGTTAGGTCATCCTAAAACTCAACTGGCATAGTGATGCACGAGTGATGAAGGTGCATCTACCCCATCCTCATTATTGTTCTACGGCTAGGATTTAATGATGCGCAACCACTACTTATACCCCAGAATATGTCGGGAATTGACTTCCCGAGTACAACGGTGTTTTCACCCTAACGTGGCACCTACGGACGTCCTAGAAGCCACGCTTCGGGCTATCGGGTGCCACCACCCGTACATGATGTTTACAACATCCTGAGGGCTATGCCTAGGAAACTATGTTTCCTGATATAAGGTGCACCACCTGAGCCAAGCGCTCATAATTATCGGGGGACTACGTCCCTTGATGTATGGCGTACTGCCGCCCCACTTGATGCTTGAAGAAGATTCTTGCTACCCGAGAAATGCTCTTGGTACTCGAACGACAACATACTAGCTCCTCAAATACTTGGGTATATCTAGTTGCACTGCTCAAAACTTCGGCAACCCAAAGGCGCTCATTGGTACTTACAGTACGCAGAACTTGCAGGGGGAATTGCAATGTCCCGAGGGATAAAGCTAGATGCTAGCTTATCATTAAGTTCTACGGGGGCTACTGTCAGATATATGGGATAGGAGTACCTGCACCGCCCGTATATGTGACTATCACTAGGCTATCGGCCCAGCAGCCATCGAGAATGAGGCCCACAAGGGCTGATGTGGCCAACCAACATGGACCCCAAGGCAAGCCAAGGCGGGTGAATCTGGACGATAGCTAGGATCAATCTATTGCACATATCATGTAACAAACTAGGAACTCAATCTCTTAACATGATCGCCCTCTCTATAACCCTACCTCTCCTGCCTATATAAAGGAAGGTAGGGACCTCGGGCTTGGGATCCATCTCCCACCATTCCAATCTACTACGTAGCTAGGAGCAACAGCCCCTATAATTGAGCATACGAATACATGAGCAACCGCACCACTGGAGTAGGGTTTAGCGTGCCACCGCGTCCCGAACCATTATAAATCTCAGTGTCTCGTGTGCTACCATCCGATTCCATCTACGCGATCACGTTGCTGGATATTGCCAGAGCAAAACAATCCGATAGTATGAAATAGCCAATTCTCTACGTAGATTTCCCTAAACCTCTCATGTAAACCGATTGGGACTCAGACTATAACCCTACACCCTAGACTATATAAGGCGAGGTAGGGAGCCCCCGATCAGTATCTGCTTACATTGCATAGCAACCCTAGGCAACTAGAAGTCAATGCCCCTATAAACACTGAGCATCCGAGATAAGAGATCTGTTCTCAACTGGACGTAGGGTACCTCGTACCTGAACTAGTATAATCTATGTGCCATGTGGTACTCCACCATATTTCCTATGTGTGATACGTTGATCTGCATGCATTGCCAGCGCCGAAACCTCTGAGACGTATCTTGTTTGTCCCCCAAAAAATTGAATGACATCCCATATTAAGCTTAGCTAGCAACCAAGGTCGATCCACTAGAGGATTGAGGAAAATAAGAAATTTAGGCTTCTTTACCTACTTTTTACCAAAATCAACCATAAATTTGATAAGATTATCATGCACACTAAACTCAAAAAGTTTGGCTTGGTCAAAAATTATCTTAGCACATTCATCGCATGTAATGCTAAAATTAGGAGTTTCATCAGGTTTTACCTTAGATGAAGATGTAGTAGGAAGAGGATTGAAGGTGACATCGTCTTTGATTTTCTTGATAGCACCATTCCTTGTTGACCCATCTCGAAGCATGCTAGGGCATTCTCTAGAAAGGCAATAGCTTGGGCCTTCACCCTCTCCTTCCGCATCTTGTGAATCTACTCAAGAAATTGATCGTCCAAAGGCTTGGTGATGTGCTTAGGATTTCTAGGACATGTACTATCATCCTTCTTAACGTCTACCATTGTAGTAGATTAATTTTCTTTCTTCACCAACGGAGTCCCCAAAAAGTGTGTTGACACTAGACCAGGCCAGCACACCAGCTATGGCTAGATCCAAGGCCGCACATAGCTTAGATATGCAGTGAAGGTAGGTCTAAATGGTGAGGCCAACCACCAAGTCGACGAGGTTGATTTGACACTCGTTCTTTGCCAGGAAGACCCACTAGGGAGGAGCTTCTTGAGGATGCCTTAAGATGAGCAAGTCTACACCTAGAACACCGACAAATCTTATCAAGAGAAGTGTTGGATAGCAAGGGGGTTGGAAGAGCTTGAGGTAGAAGATAAAAAGTAAGGTAGATTTGTTTTTTGTTGATTGGATAGATGTATCTCTCAATCAGTTGTGATCCTCTCATATAAATAGAGCAGAGCGGTCTTATCCTAATAGGAAACTTATTCCACATGCAATTTACATGTTTCCACAAGATCGGCTGAATTTCAAAAGAAAAAACATGATTTGCATCTCAAACAGCCAAAATTGGCTCACGCCGGTTCCAAAATTGGTCTGGACTTGTTTCAAATAGTGTCCACAAGCATTGTCTGGACAAACTGGCCTAGGTTGGTTTCAGGGGCGAAAGCTAGCCACCATGGCTACTGGAGTCTTATGTATTACACAATGGGCCTAGGTCAACAGTGGTGGTGAGTAGTGATCAATAATAGTTCTTTGTAGGATTTGTGAAATTTATTGTGGTCGCTTGACCCTGATGGCAAAGGCTATAGCTCCGCCTCTGGTTAGTTTTTCTATGTTTTCTCAAATTTAGCCAATTCAATTCTAATTTGATCCCTTTTGTTTGCACATGAGTTTCCTATTCATGTTCAACTCTTCCAAACTTACTTTGGCTCTCAATATATAGTGAAAGGAAACTCCTATTGTTTTTGCTTGTCTTGTCGATTTTTAGCCGTTAGAAATACTCAGTGCTCTAGTAGTGATATATATTGTATGAGATGATAGCTAGACTGCTCGATGTGTGTTAGTCCGCATTAATGATGGCCTAACTAGAAATGACTTGCTTGTAAGATTCATTTGTGTGTGGTTGTGTGTGTTTGAAGAGATAAGTTTGTGTGTTAGTATAGGCATAAAGAAGACAATTAACTTGTTGGCCAGCCAAAGACGCTACTATGGCAGGTGCCTTAGTTAGCCATGGCGTACTCTATGCCACCGTTAGCTAGGGCACTTGTCGTAGTGAATTTGGCCACATACATTTCTCCCTCTATTGATTTGGTGCCTTTTTTTATTGACCCATCTGCCCACCTAAGATGGTAGCAAGTGGGAGGGCAATGCAGACCTAAGGATGGAAAGGCCCCCATTCAGGGGTGGATCTAGTGGCCGGTAGGGCAGGTGGGGCTCCAGCCCCCCTTACGCCTCTCATGCAATGGACCCCCCTTTGAGACCCTCAATTTTTATTGGAAGAAGGAGGGAGAGGAGGTAGGAAAAAGAAAGGAATGAAGAAGGATGGGGAAGAAAGGAGAGGAAGTATGCCCCCTCCCCCTTTCATCACATGCTGCATCCACCCACCATGGAGAATTAAATGGCTTATTCAAATAACACCTCTATCTATTACCAACCATGGGAAAAGTCAAGGGTCTCAAGAGTTTGAATTTCTAAACTAATGCCCCCAAAACCCCAAGATCTCCCATACATTTTTACATTTGCTTATCATATTCCCCTTCCGGTCACCGCACCTAGGCCCACTCAGAAAGATTTATCCTAATAACAGTTCCTGACGGATTGCTTAACTTTGATGTCACAACCTCCTCTCTAAAAATCGTTAGAAAACGGACGTGCTACTTGTATTTCTCGGTCAAGCTACTTTGTAGACCAATGGAATTTATTTCTTGATGTTTTTTTTTCTATTTTTGGTGGTCCCTCGCAGACGAAAAATCCAGTTTCTTGACGGAACTCACATTAGTTAGTCCAAACTTCTCTAATTTCAATGAAGTTTATAAAAAATATCAACATATGGAATTACAAATTAGTTTTAATAAATATTTTATAATTTGTCTTGGTAGGTGTATTTATTAGAACATGTAGGTACCATTTGGATAATGAACTAGTACCATTGTTTATATGACAACGATGTATTTATGAGAACATTCGTATGAAATATCAAATATAATCGTGATATGATAGATGTGAGGAGAGAGTGCATGAGAAAGAAAATAGAGAAGAAGAAGGCATCTGATCTGGGTTCCTACTAGAATAGTCATATTGTGACACTTATCAAAATGCTACATAGAAGAAGGGAAGCCATCAACATTAACTTTTCTTGCAATAAAAATTGGTAAATAATGCAACAACCTTAGCCTTCAAGGAACGGAGGGTTTTACCTTTTGTCGGATATCTATACCCGGGTATCCGAGCCAAAGGATTAATGAGCATCACGTCGGCTCATCCGATGGTTAAGGACGCAACTGCGGCCTCGTCCGACCCCTAGGGGGCGGGCCACGCCTCGTCCGCTCCGAGGATGAGGTTTCTGCCTCGTCCAACCCCAAGGCGTGTGCTCTGACTCCGAGGACGAGGTTTCCGCCTTGTCCGACCCCAAGGTATGGGTTGCGACTCCTCCGACCCTAGGGCGCGGGCTCCGACTCGTCCGGTCCCACAAGGAGGGCTCCGCCTCGTCTGACCCCCTAGGGTCAAATTTCATCTCGCCCGGCCCCTAGGGCGAGATTTCTGCCTCGCCCGTTCCCTGGGGGTCAGATTTGCTACCGGACAAAAGCAGTGGCCCTAGGGTGGGACCCGAACCGCTTCAACCACTACGGTGTGGAAGCGCACGCCCAGGAGCACGTCTCGGGCGCGTCCTGATGCGACTGGCAGTCGCATCAGGCCATGATGGGAGACTCACGTCGCCCACCGCGTCAATAGGCCAGCACTGCGCTGCCAACTCCCTGCCTGACCACCGTCCAACGTCAGTCGACCGACGTTAGTTGACTGGCACTGTACCGCTAGCCCCCCGTATGGCCTCTGTCAGGGGACCCTTTGACCATTCCGTTCGCTCATATGGGATGGAAGACAAGAACGGTGCATGATGCCCGCACGTATACTGCAGTGGCCAATAGGACCCCCGTGCAACGCCGCTGCCACCACGATCTATAGGGTCAGCAGGACCCACACGAAGAGCAGGACGGCACACCCTCGAGAGCCTTATTTCTCTTTATTTTTTTCCCTCTTCCCTTCTCTCGGTCTCTGGTATCCTATTCTCTCCCCTTGGTCTATAAAAGGGAAGGCAGGGCACCGTTTAGAGAGAGAGATCGATCGATAGATCGAGCAGTAGAAGCATCGAGCAATCAAACCACAGAGACTTGGGAGCTCCTTCCTCTCTCGCCAGTTTGTAACCCCATACTACAAACTCAGTGCTGGTAACACGAGCAGCCCAAACTGGACGTAGGGATATTTGGCCCAGACTAGTATAATCCTCGTGTCCTCTTAGCACACCATCCGGGTCGAACGCGCAATATACAAATTTACTAATCGGCTGTTCGAAACACCGATAGTTGGCACGCCAGGTAGGGCCTCTTTGCGCGTCACATCGACACCACTAGGTCGTGGATGGCTAACCATGGTGCAAGCTAGGTCCCGGGCATGCACAAGCATTTCAGGAGCCTAGACTTCATCGTCTCCATGGAGGGAGAACTGGCGCGGGCTAACGGCCCTGCCACACTGCCTCAGGCCATCAGTCTCGATGCGGTCATCGAGACCCTCGGGGAGCTGCGGCTGCACACCCCGGGAACCCATGCTCCCAGGAGTGACCAACGTCCGTCTGCCGCGAGCAGCAAGTTCGTGGGCATGACGGATTATGTTTCGGAGTCCTTCTATGACCTGATCGTGGAAGGCTCCAAGACCATCTCCGGTTCTAACTCCGGTGGGGGGAGCCACCACCCCTCGCATGAGTGCTTCATGGTGGAAACCTGTGATGTGCATGATGAAGGTGTCCACGGTGGGGAAGCCACTCCCCCGAATGGCCAGGATGATGAGGCTAAGGGGGACACAAGGGCCCCGCACATGGAGCAGTTGTGGGCGTGGCAGAAGGAGCTCGAGGACACATGGCTCTAGCCAGAGCAAGAGCAAGTGGAGCTCTAGCGCGAGATCGCTCACCGCGCGGACGGTGGGCACGCACATGTTGTGGCCCGCAACGTACATAGAAGGATCATCGAGGATGATGATGGCCTCCCACACTTCGCCTATGCCAGTCAGAACATAGCTGCCACCGCGGTTATGATCTGAGGCATGCCAGAGCCTATGACACCCGATGAGCACTGAGCTTATCAGAAGATGCGCACGTTGCTCGAGTGAGCAGCGGTGCAACAGGCAAAGAGCTCGATGTCTCGACGATGCGAGCTCGATACCTGCTAGCGCGCATCCTCAGGATGTCATGCTAGGGATGTATTTGTCCACCAGGTACCATCACTGCAGGGCAGCGAAAGGCCCACCATGGCCTCGATCCAAGGGCGTCTTGGCCACGACCATGATGCTCGGCTCACCCTGAACGCCCGAAGGTGTGCATAGGGTGATAGAGATGAGGCAGCCGACCATGGCTACCACCCTCACTGTGGTGGGTGCTACAACCACAAGGAGGACCAGAGTCATAGCCCTGAACCAACGGGGCCCTAGGCATTTGGTTAGCATATCCTCAAGGTAGTGCTCCCACCCCGATACCACCCACCGACTAACATCCTGAAATACTCCTTGGAAACAAAACCCGGTTTGTGGCTCGAGGACAACTACCTCGCCTGTTGGGTCGGTGGTGCGGTTAGTGACGACTTCGTCATCCGTAATCTCCCCCTATTCCTAGCCGACTCGGCGCGAACATGGCTGGAGCACCTTCCGCCCAACTGCATTTAGAGTTGGGCGAACCTAAAACAAATCTTCGTGGGGAACTTCCAGGGCACTTACGCGTGACCTAGGAACCCCTAGGACTTGAAGAACTACCAACAAAAGTCGAGAGAGACTCTCCGCAAGTACATCTGATGCTTCTCCCAGCAGTGCAACGGGCTCCCCAATGTCGCCGATGCTGACGTCATCGGAGCCTTCTTATCAAGGACCACCTGCGAGTCCCCGGTCCACAAGTTGGGATGTAAGGGTCCACGGACTACCAAGGAACTCCTCAACATTACGACCAGCCATGCTTCCGGCGAGGAGGCAGTTGGAGCAATTTTTGATCGCTCCAGAGGCAAGGCAAAGTGGGACGAGGATGTCGACGAAGGCCCCTCCGACCGTTCGAATAAGAAGAAGAACTAGAAACGGCGTGGGGGCTCGCTCATGGCCGCTGCCGAGCGAAAAGCTGGTTGAGCACCGGTCGAGGGCACCCCTAATCACTTCGACAAGCTGCTCGAGGGGCCATGCCCAAACCACGCCTTCCCTGTCAAACACATGTACAAGGACTGCTCCCTCATGAAGCGTTTCTTCACCGATGGCTCCAAGAAATGGGAGCAAAAGAAGAAGCCCGAGGCAGAAGCTGATAATGTTGGAGAGAAGGATGGCAGCTTTCCATTACCAGATGGATGCCTCATGATCTTCGGTGGGCTAGAGGCATACGACTCCAAGCACCGATAGAAGCTCGCGCACCGAGAGCTCTACGAAGCTGAGCCCGCCACGCCCGCTTTCCTCAAATGGTCAGGGTCTCCCATAACCTTCGACCAATCTGACCACCTAGATAGCGTCACACACCCAGGCAGGTACCCGCTCGTGGTCGACCCTATCATCGGCATGAAGTGGCTCACCAAGGTACTGATGGAAGGGGGCAGCGGCCTCAACATCATGTACATAGAGACACTTGATGCCATGGGCATCGACCGATCGCGCATCCGGCCAACCAAGGTGCCTTTCCACGGCATCATGCTAGGAAAGTAGGCCATACCAATCGGGCAGATTGACCTGCCCGTCACCTTTGGGAATTCGTCCAACTATAGGACAGAGACCCTCACCTTCAAGGTAGTCGGGTTCCCCTCGGTCTACCACGCCATTTTGGGGTGACCATGTTACATGAAGTTTATGGCCATCCCCAACTACACCTACCTCAAGCTCAAGATGCCAGGCCCACGCGGGGTCATCAACATCGGCACTTCTTTCCAGAGGGCCTACAAGTGTGAGCTCGCTTCGACAACACTCGCTTCTGAGGAGCTCGCAGCCATCGGGAAGGACATCGCTGAAGGAGCGCCCGGACGTGAAGCGGGTAGCCAGATCCTTTGAGCCTATGGAGAACGTCAAGGAGGTCCTCGTCGACCCTGACAACTCCACCGACAAGACGGTGCGCATCAGCACCACCCTCTCCCCCAAGTAG
This sequence comes from Miscanthus sacchariflorus, assembly GCA_002993905.1. NCBI lineage: Eukaryota > Viridiplantae > Streptophyta > Magnoliopsida > Poales > Poaceae > Miscanthus > Miscanthus sacchariflorus. The sequence continues at coordinate 33,333 of PUID01043068.1, forward strand.
GAAGGTGCGCTCATCGACTTCCTCCGTGCCAATCGAGACATCTTTGAGTGGAAACCCTCGGATATGCCAGGAATTCAGAGGGGAGTCACTGAGCATACCTTGAAGATCAGGCCAGGTTCTAGGCCAGTCAAACAAAGCCTGTGCTGCTTCAACGAGGAGAAGCGGAGGCTCATCGACGAGGAAATCGCTAAGGTCTTGGCGGCCGGTTTCATCAAGGAAGTATACCACCTAGAGTGGTTGTCCAATCCCATTATGGTAGAAAAGAAAAGTGGAAAATGGAGAATGTGTGTTAACTACATGAGCCTCAATAAGGCATGCTCGAAGGATTCGTTTCCTTTGCCATGCATAGATCAGGTAGTTGACTCGACCTCAGGGTGCGAAACCCTATGCTTCCTTGATGCGTACTCCGGGTACCATCAGATCGCGATGAAAGAGTCTGACCAGCTCACGACCTCTTTCATCACCCCATTTGGATCATTCTGCTATGTTACGATGCCATTTGGACTCAAGAACACTGGGGCTACGTACCAGCGTTGCATGACCAAATGCTTTGGAGACCTCATCGAGCGGACCATTGAGGCTTACATGGACGACATCGTAGTCAAGTCCAAGCAGACCGACCAACTCGTGGCTGACCTAGAGCAGACCTTTAGGAAGCTTCGGGAGAACGGCATCAAGCTCAACCCTGAGAAATGTATCTTTGGGGTCCCAAGGGGCATGCTGCTCAGATTCATTGTCTCCAAGCATGGCATCGAAGCCAACCCAGTAAAAATCTCAGACATCATGAAGATGGGCCTGATTCCAAACCTGAAGGGAGTCCAAAAGGTTACTGGGTGCCTCACAACGCTTAGTCACTTTATTTCATGCCTCGATGAACGGGGGCTCCCCCTTTACCAGCTCCTAAAGAAAACTGACCGATTCACATGGATTCCTGAGGCTCAGGAGGCGCTTAACAAGCTCAAAGTGCTCCTGATGAAGGCCCCAATTCTAGTCCCGCCAGCTGAGGGAGAGCCGCTCCTACTCTATGTCATAGCTATGACTTAGGTGGTCAGCGCCACCTTGGTTGTAGAACTGGGAGAAGAGGGACACGCCCTCAAGGTACAGCGCCCCGTGTACTTCGTTAGCAAAGTCTTATCTGACTCTAAGACATGCTACCCCCAGATCTAGAAGCTCCTATACACCATCCTGATCACCAAGAGGAAGCTACGCCACTACTTCGACTCACACCAGGTGACCGTCGTGTCATCTTTCCCCCTCGGCGAGGTTATCTAGAACCGGAAGGCCATGGGGAGAATCGCAAAATGGGCGCTCGAGCTGATGGATCAAGGCATCATGTACGCCCCATGAACAGCCATCAAGTCTCAGGCACTGGCTGACTTTGTGGTCGAATGGACCGAGATCTAGATGCCACCGGCAGCCATCGATTAGGAGTACTGGACGATGTACTTCGATGGATCACTGATGAAGGGAGCTAGGGTCAGGCTAGTTTTTGTTTCCCCCCTCGAGGTGCGCATGAGGTATGCAATTCACATCCACTTCCTGGTTTCAAATAATGTGGTTGAGTACGAGGCACTCGTCAATGGCATGCGCATCGTCACTGAGTTGGGTGTTCGACGGCTTGATGTCCGAGGCGACTCACAACTGGTCATCGACCAGGTCATGAAGGAGTCAAACTACCACAATGCAAAGATGGCTGCGTATTGTCATGAGGTCCAATAGTTGGAGGACAAGTTCGACGGCCTCGAGCTCCATCATATCCCTAGATGGCTCAACGAAGCAGTCGACACATTAGTAAAGATGGCATCGAGCCGAGAGCCAGTCCCCACCGACATCTTCACTAGTGACCTACACAAGCCCTCGGTCCAAAACGAGGAACTAGAATAGACCAGCAATGAGCCACTAGTTCTAGGCTCGGGGGCTGACCAACCCTCAGTTCCATCCGACCCTGAGGTCATGGAACTCGTCAAAGACCCAGTGGCGGAGCTCGGCCCTCCGACCGACTAGAGAACACCTTATCTCGATTGCCTCCTCCACGAGATGCTCCCTGCCGACAAGACAGAGGCCCGACGGCTCGCGCATCGCGTCAAGTCCTTCGTCATCATCAAAGCGGAGCTCTACAAGCGTAGCCACACCGGAATCCTACAGCATTGCATCCCCACTGAGCAGGGGAAGGACCTGCTGGAAGACATCCATGGAGGGGTCTGCGGACATCACGCCGCACCTAGAACCTTGGTCGGAAATGCATTCCAGCAAGGTTTCTACTAGCCAACCGCGGTGGCCGACGCCGAGCAAGTAGTACGCACCTACAAAGGATGCCAGTACTACGCTTGGTAAACTCACCTGCTGGCCCAAACGCTCTAGACGATCCCCATCACATGGTCATTCACGGTCTAGGGGCTCGACCTGGTAGGGCCCCTCAAGAGGGCCCTCAGGGGCTTTACGCACTTACTTGTCACCGTGGACAAGTTCACGAAGTGGATAGAGGCTCCGCCGATCACCGTGATCAAATTTGAGCAGGCCGTGTTATTCTTCATGGACATCATCCACCGATTTGGGGTCCCAAACTCCATCATAACTGACAACGGCACATAGTTCACGGGGAAGAAATTCCCCCAGTTCTGCAATGACCACCACATCCACATTGATTGGGATGCCATAGCGCACCCCCGCGCGAACGGGTAGGTCGAGCGCGCGAACGGCATGGTCCTCCAAGGCCTCGAGCCTAGGATCTTCAACCGGCTCAACAAAGCCAGCGAACGGTGGGTCATGGAGCTCCCCTCGGTACTCTAGAGCCTAAGGACGTCCAGCAGCTAGGCAACCGGTTACATACCATTTTTCATGGTCTATGGCTCCGAAGCCATCCTCCTGACCAACCTCGACTATGGAGCGCCAAGGGTCAAGGCCTACAACAAGCAGGGAAACGAAGCATCTTTGGAAGACGCCATGGACCTGCTTGATGAAGCATGCGACATAGCCCCGCTCCATTTGGCTAAATACCAGTAGGCGCTACGACGGTACCATAGCCGACGCATGCGGGGTCACGCCCTCGGCATAGGTGATTTAGTCCTTCACCGCATCCAGAGCAACAAAAATCGCCACAATCTTTCAGCGCCGTGGGAAGGACCGTACATCATCGCAGAAGTACTCCAACCCGGCACCTACAAGCTCAAGA
>PUID01043089.1:5958-19692 GCA_002993905.1 Miscanthus sacchariflorus
GCGTCGCAGGGCTTCTCGCCGGGGCAGCCGCTGTACAGGATCCCGCAGTACTTCCCGTACCTCAGCAGCGGCGGGACTTTCATTATCAGGGACAGGGTGGATGGACAAAAAAAAAAGCGAATCAGTACCCTTTTTCCCGTACCTCAGAAGGACTGATGAAAGCTGAAAAGCAGCCTGCTTCAGGTAAGCTTGTCCGCCAGAAAAATTGTAGGCTACGCAAGTTCTGTCCGCTCATGGCAAATACAACTCATTTTTGCTTTCCTGAAGAATAGCTGAACAGGACTAGCTTCTGTGAAACTGTCGAAACCCCCCAAACAGAGCCCACGAATTACAGATCGCCAGGGTTGTGTGTTTGTGACTTGCTTACCTATGCAGAACGATGATTCGCACGTCCGGCTACAATCCTGGCTCCCCTGTGGAAAGCAACAAGTCCATGCGTGGTGGTCAGAACCGATCAGCTCCAAAGTCCAAATAAAAGCACTTGCAAAAGTTCAGACTCGGCTCGCCATGGCCACTCTGGTGCCTTACCGAAGGCGCTGTCCCGAGCAGGTCGCCGACGTTGAGGGCCTGTGACGCCGTCGCCAGCAGGAGGACAAGCAGCAGCGAACACCGAGAGAAGGCGAGAACGGATGCCATCCTCTGGTGTTCGTTTTGCGCGTCTCGGCGTGTGTGGTGTGCGGGAAAGAAATGGATAGGCAGACTGGCAGAGCACGAAATATTTGGTCTCTTTCCGGTGAGCGCCGGCCGGCAGGGCTATTTATACAAGCTTGCAGTGGTTGGACGTGTGTGTGAGCAAGCAGAGCATGTGCTTGGTGAGGATATGGATTCGGGGAGGCGGGGAGCTGCGTACTTGGGCCGTGGAAGTTTCGGCCGCGCATCTTACTGGGACAGGATCACACGAACGTTACGGTCACTTGGGCAGCTCTTGAAGCAAAGCTATACGGCAACAGCACCTAGAAAAACACTTCTCGTAGTACACCTGCATACATCTGAGCTAAATGTTTTGCCTGTTTAATTGCGGGTTGGTGGCGTGATGCGGATCTCATACTGATCCCGCACGCTGATGATTGATGACAGGGTCATCTAGCTTGCAGGTCACGGAGTTGCCATCGCAGGAGGGGCACTGGCTGGCTGCACAAGTCGCTGGGCTCTGCTGTATTTTTGGAACCCTCTGACCTACGTCTCTGCTTTGCCATGTACTAGCATGATGATGCTGGTGTGCATGCTCACATCAGAGATTAGAGATTAGATTTACGCGTTATCTTTTTGCGCTCCTGCCTTCATGTGTTAAGACTAAAGACTCACCAAACAACTGATAGAATACATGAGATTTGACCGCATGCTTGCGAGTCCATGTCTTTGCACCTATCCTGCTTACTCAAATGTTATAGAAGCCAGATCAAAGTGAAGCGCGCAGTTTGAGTGTCGTGCTGGATCATCAAGAGATGACTTCGCAACCGTAGAGCTTAGTCCCAACCGCAGCACATTGTCTAAATTTTGGCCTCTTGAGTACTCTAGAACGATTGGAACATTGCACCCAATTCATGTGAGGCATGAAGCTAGTTTGCCAACTTAGGTCAGCTGTTCAGGTGAAGACTGGAGACAGACAGACAGTTGAGTAAATCTTGTTTCCTGTTCCGTAGCAAATTGTTCAGTGACTAGACGGCAACTCGCCACATCTCAGAGGCAGGGCCAGCCTCTCACTTGTGATCAAGTGTGACGCCTGACGCGTTTGTACCATGGAAGTAGCTTATTTGGTTGGGAACAACATGAGGTTTGGAACTGAAAGAACAGAAGCACGCGCACTATATAAAGAAAAGAAAAGAAAAGAAAGGTAAAAAAAACTATATTAGTACTTGCCAAAAGGCGTACCCTATATTAGTACTTGCAATTTGCAATGACATAAAATGAGGTATTCATGCCAGAGAAGATGTTTGGAAGTTGGAACATAGAATAATCAAGGACTTTAATAATTAGATTTAATGTGATTTTTAAGGCTGAAAGAATAGATAGGAAATCAAATTAAAAAAGACTATCATTGTCTAACTCACCAAACGACAAGCAAAAAAGATTTGGAAAAATTGGTTCTACAGCACTAGAGATCTCCAAAATCATAAAATGCCATCGAAAGTTACAACCAACATAAAATACCACTAAAAGATCCGACAACTGTCCAATTCTAGCACCTGGTTACCTTTTCAAGTTGACGATGTCAATTAAGACAGAAATACCCCTGAACCGTTCATTTAAAACTCAGTATGCCGTGAACATGTATTTGACATGTTTGAGCACATATATGATTAAAAAAATGCTATCTCACCAAAAAAAATGAACACATACAGGGCAATAATCCATCCATTGCATGTTCCTTTTTAGCATGTTAACACATACAAAACAGTACATCATTCATTTCAGCAACCATATTGCACAAACATTAGTTGCAACACACCACGTATATGTTCCAGTGCACATAACAAAAGATAGGTTCCAGTACACATAACACTATGAGTTCAAGACATAGCACAAGTTCTAATTTCCATCAAACTAGCACATAACAGTGCCGTGCATATAGTCTCTGGCCTAACAAATCCTAGCGTAATTAATGATGAGCCTTCTAGCAATGCCTCTTGGAGATATATCTTGTGATGCTGCCTTGCTCCTAGTAGCAAGCCCTAGACTCTGACTGGAGTGGAAGTAGCTGTTGCCATCCTTCTTGTTGTTGGCCTAGGATTAACAGGTGATAGTGTGGCCAAAGAAGTAGAGGTTGACGCAGATGCCTTCTTGGACTTCTTAAGAACTTTACTGGGCTTTGTCATATCCTTTGCTTTCCTCTTACTACACAACAGGAATATAGTGAAGGCATTATTATTCAAAACACACAGCAGGAAGGTAATGAAACCAAAGGGAAAGGAGCTTAAAGTTACCTAGACTTGGACTTGGTAGGGACTAATGGATTTAATTAAACAGCAAGTTCAGTTGAGTTGGTTGATGCTGCCTTCTTAGACATTTTTAGGAGTGTTATTAGAGTTGGTTGCATTCCCTTTCCTCTTCCTACACAAGAACAAGGTACTGAAGGCATTACTTGACTAAAACAATGAAACCAAAGAGACAATAGCTTATATTTACCTAGAGTCGGACTTGGTAGGAACTAAAGGTGGTAATTCATCACCAAGTTCAGTAGGAGGTTCACTGCAGCCCTTTGCAATATGCCCAAACCGGAAGCATCTTTTGCATTGATAAGGGCCCCTTTTCCCTGTTTCCCCCCTACTCTTGATCCTTTTCACTCATGGCCTAATAGAGGCCCTTTCTAGCTTTGAGTTCACCAAAAATTGGTAAGTAGCCTTGAAACGCTCAACTGAGTAGTAATCATGCACATAGTCATCAAGTTTTACTTTTCTCGGTGAACCTATAAAGGCTATAGCATGGGTGCTTCCCAGAGATCTACCATTGACTTCATGAGAATGTTTTCTCTTCAAGGACCACCGCATGCCTCCAAGGAAATAGTTGTCCCTAGTCAATCCACAACCTTTAGTCCACTAGAAGATGGATAGGATAGGATAGGATAGGATAAGGCTGAGGGTATAATAGACATTTTGTGTGTCGTTTTACCCATCAAAGTCAATAAAATACCTTTTCGGTGCAAAATTTCTGATGGACTTTTAAATCAAATTAACGTTTGAGCGTTTGAGTGGTATTTTATGTTGGCTAGAACTTTTGATGGTATTTTATGATTTTGGTGATCTTTCAGTGCTAAACCAATTTTCCCAATTAACATCGTTTGCTATATAACATTATGATTTGTGAGCACGGGACACTACACATCCATAGTGAAGGGAATAGGTGCATCCGTGTGTTAAAGAGGGGGGAGTGAATTAGAATGATTACAAACATAATTATTAAGCTATGCTTCAACTAAAAAAACATACTCAACATATGATGAGTTCATTTTTCTCCTCAAATTATTCAGCTTGGTATATTTTGGTGTTAAACAAAATATTTTTAAAGAAGGGATTATAGCTTGCATGACTACTATGTTAAGAAAGATTATAATTTGTGGATCTAATTATCAATCATGGAAAAGAAGAGTCAAGAATTGAAGCAAAGAAAATTTATTCGTTTTGGTTCTAAGCCAGCTCAAGAGGTAACCGGATCAAATCAATTGTGGAGGCTGGGAATACCAGTACATATGTCTTTCCATGCAGCTAGTAATTAAGAAGATCACAAATTCTAATGGTGTGTTTTGCATCATGGGCTCATGGCTGGATGATTTTAATATATATGTCTTCTTCTGTATATTGTACCTACTAGGTGGGCGCTCTTGCATTGCAATGGAAAACGTAAAATTTTGAACATAATACAAAGAGCATTGAAAACATGGTGAAAAAGATCACCGGATGTTACACCTAATCTTAACAATATACTATTTTAACCCCATTTGGATACATAATAAAAACTAAAGTTTTCATAACGTTGCAACCACAATTTTGTTGTCGACGTAATAAGTACATCGTTATGATTCTACAACATGTCTTGATGGAATATCCTGGTTATATCTAAAGTGTTGAGGCCTAAAGATGAGCAAAAAATTTCCTAATATATAGATATTTGATTCAATCCTAGTTAATTACAGACAATACAAGTTGGCCCTAGATCATCACTACGATGAAATGTTTAGAGTTGGGCAAATAATTGCCCCTTTCCAAGGTGAACATTTGAACCACAACACAACATCAAACAAAGTAAATCTAAATGAGCTCCTTCTTTAAATACCCTTGAAGATACCACAACAGTCAGTTGCAATAGCATCCTACTCCTTTGTTGCGCTATCCCAATCTCAAGATTCACATATATTCCAGATCCTTTGTTTGCACTGTCTATCCAGAAGCATGCAAGATAGTTTTCATCTTCTGCAGTTTGTGAATGCAAATTGACCACCCATAGCATTCCCAATGATATGCAAGGTGTTCCCATATGGACGGTGACGTAAACCTACATATATCATCAGGTTTTACGAAAAATATAATGATAGGAAAAGGTTATCAGTTTATTAATAGTTCATGTTATATATTGTCAACCAACAGAACAATCGAATCTATAATCTCGATAAGAACAACCTAGCATTTTCTCTACTACATAATGAGACTTTCATGTGAAGTAAAAAATATGATACTAAAATAATTTATAGTTGAAAACCATGCCAATTTTGTATCCCCAAATTGACTAAGGCAGTGCTTAAAAGAACAAAACATGTATTCAAAACAAACCACGGCCTTTCTTTCCTATCAAAACTAACATAAATCTTGTAGTAGTTTTAGAACAATTGGCCCAATTTGGACAATCTTGACCAGGTGCCCAACGTAGGGAAAAGCAACAAAATTGTGGTCTACACGGAGACTCGATTTGGGCCCAGGCAACGCTAGATCTAGGTCTTGCAGCGCTGGATCTACTCATCTGGTGTACGTCCATGGTCCATGATTTCCCTATGCTCTAGGCTCTGGGCGGCCATGATTTCCTTATGGCCTGGGCCGTTAGATGACCACAGGTATTCTATTTTGTCTTCGTTCGTTTTGTTACACTATGGGCTGATTTAAAATGTGGCCCATTGAATTACGCCTAAATTGGTTTACTTTGATTTGATATTTCGACTCCTCTTTAACCGTTCCACTATACAACATTTTAGTACCACCTCGCTTTGGTCCTTCCTCGTCTGCAATGCTCCAGCTCTATAAAACTCCCTGAAGTCTCCCTAATTTGTATTTTGGTACTTTTACACCCGTCCATGGAACTACTATCGCTGTTTTAGATTTATAGGCATTTTATGATTGGTTTCCTTCAAATTAGAATACCGGCCGGCTTCTGAAGTAGGCCGGTTGTTTTAAATACATCTCTGTAATTTTTGTGGCTTTTAATCTAGATGTTTGGTTCACTCCAGATTAGAACACCTATAGGCTCTGTTTGGATTCGGATCTATTTATACTCTGAATTTGTTGATTCGTAGATGCATTTCCATGGTTTGTATTCGGATCTGTTTGAGTTTGTAGGTCTAGCTGTTTGAATTCAGTGCATTTCTATGGTTTGTATTCAGATCCGTTTGAGTTTGCAGGTCTAGCTATTTGAATTCAGCTGGATTGAACTTAGGATTGGGGTACATTAAACTATTGGGAAACCTTGAGTTATAGATGCTCCTGGTAGTTTCTTATTTATGAGTTTTGTTAGACTGCCCATGTGTTGAAAATATCTTCTACCTTGTAATCAGCAGTTTCATGTTATATTTTTGAAGATTGTGGTTCCTATAATTGTCGGTTTTGTAGATATATTATCATATTAGTTATATAGCTTGGCACCTCCAATTTCTACATTTGATTTTCTTTCATGTGATATTCTTTAAGCTGCATTCGTTTGCCAGTACAATTGTCAGGTTTATAGGCTTGTCTTAATTTGTAACAACTTTTTTGTGTCCTTCATATATTTTGTCATGTGAACCAAGATATGTCAAGTTTCTGTTATAGCTGTGCTACCTATCTCCATGCTAATGATTAATATTTTGTTCCATGCTAATGTGTCATATGAAACATAGGTTTATGTAGTGTCTCATGTATTTGGAGTTGGCTCTTTGTGTTTAGTTTCATCCTGGAACCACACATTTGACACGCTATGTGCTGATCTCTCTACTTTTTGTTGGCAGCAAGGCCTTGTGTTCCAAAGCTTACATAATTAGCATAACACACAAATCGATTGGCTAGTCATCACACTATAAAAAAGTTTGGGTGCGGGTAATTTATTCAGTCAGTTTCAATATTATATATAATCAACGACTGATTGATGACTAACGACAAATCAAGTGCCATACGTACCACGTCGGACTCAGTGCGGTGCGCCATGTTCATGATCTTGACGGCGACGACCTCGCCGCCCAGCGGCAGGCAGCGCGCGCGGCGCACGGTAACGGTGGCCGATGGGCTCGAGCAGCTCGTAGTACACGACACGGTATACATATTGGTCCCTCCTCCCCGTAGGCCAGCCGAAGGGTGTCAGCGGTGTTAAGCCTCTAATACAAACTTAGCTGCGCGCTTCAAAATTACACAGTTCATTTCTGTCGAACTTGGTTGGTTACATATTATGCCATCCATGCTGAAATATAGTGCATTCTGTCCATTCTGAGACAAAATAGACACATGTACCCCTCACTTACCTTCCTAATGTATAGAAATCTGATTCTATTCCGTATGATTAAAGGGTGAACTCTTAGTCTTCTTATTCAAAATATGGCAAGTACATGAGTTACTTTCATTGTACAAAATAATCATGTATTTTCATTTAAGTAAACATTATCTTCTTGTTCCCCCAATGCACTATATTTGAGGACAAATTTCAAATGCCAGAATGCACTATATTTTAGAACGAAGGGAGTAAATCCTTTGTAGGTTGTGTTGGTCAGGGACTGAACAAGAGAGAGAGACGGAAGTGGAGAGAAAGAGAGAACCAAATTGAGTGAGAGGCGAGCCCCTTTCTCAACCTTCCTCCTATCCCCTTTTATAGGGAAGGTGGAAGGGGAGGTTTTCATTATCCCCCTGATGGGGCTTGTTTTTTTACACTAAAGCCTCTAGAGGCTACAAATGGGTCATAAACCTTATCCTACAAGTCTATAAGCTATGTAATTGGGCCCTAAAAACACCAAGGGGTCCCTAACATATAATACACACCCAACATTAGCCCCTTAGCTATTCGGTTTTGATCGAAAGTGCAAGTCCCAATAGTTGAATACAATTAAGTGTGACCCAATTACAACTCAGTCCTGACACGCAGCTCTCATCTATACAGAGTAGACAGTCTATGGATGTTTTAATCGTTAGCTAGTCTTCGGTGCCGACCTTCGCTCAAACCTCTGTGACCTTGTAACTGCAGAGCCCTTGATACCTTCCTTAATTTATTAATTGAGCCTTCACGAAAGACATTGATGAAGTCCTTTGGTCCCTCTATCAATCACCAAACTTAATTCCGAGTGAAGTTGTATAGCTCTTCATGCATTGCATTTACCCAAATCAACATCCATCAATGCTTCATCTATCTTGGTTGGTTCATTGGATAACACAAACGAGTAGTGCTCAAAAAATTATGCAAGTCTTGATCTTGTTTGCAAACCACTCGTCAAATCACCACTTTTTGATCCAATGGATGATCTCTTGCAATGGTAACCGGTTCGACTACTTGATCTTGATTGCTTGAGCTTTGTTGGATCACTTGAGTTGAACTAGCCCTTGTTGATGTTGCACTTGATCTCGATCATGAGATGGAGAACCACTTGTGCTCGGTTGATCTTTATTTTGCTCACATGATGAGGGGATTATTGCTCTAGTTGTGTCATCATCCACATCGACCACCTCTCTTGGTCAACTTTTAGATCATAACCCATCTTGGCGAACTCGACACCGCCTACGCCAACATCTATGCCAACATTAGAGCATCTCCACTAGATATCCTATCCATTCTTCTACACTTAAAAAGTAGTACTTTAGGAGATGGTGCTGCTGAAGCAAATCTCCTATCTCATCTCCTATTCCTATAATTTTTAAGAGGTTTCTTAAAAGAAGCATTGTCTCTCTTGAATAAAGGAGCCAACTCCCTCTCCCCTATCCCTAAATAAATATAGGAGACAAGTTTAGACAATATGCTGTAGTGGTACTCTGCTATATCCTAAATTGATTTTGGGGTACTCTCTTCAAACAACTTATAGGATATGCAATATAAGCGATTTGGTGGAGATGCTCTTATAGCGAGTTCTTGTACATTAGAAGACAAGTTAGACAATGACATAATAATTGAGATTTTCTATATTGCCTTAATTCGTGTTTTTTGGCCTTCAGTACGTGCTCTCAAACCCGCCTGTGTGTTAAGCATCTCCAAGTGTGGAAGAAAGAGATCAAAATTTGGTTTTGATCGTGGTCAAGGGAGAAATGAACTCTTGCCCAATATGCTTGTCCAGTAATACCACTTGGCCAAAATCAAGTTCGCCTCAAATTTAGCTGACCATCGCACACTCAATCTGTCCAATCACCCCACCCTTGCATTCAAGTTCAAGAGAAGGACCAGCACACTACCCTTTGCCATTCGGGAATAAGTGCATGCCCTAATCATAGTGGATGGAGAAGGGACAGAGTGGACGACCTACCGGCGGGGTGTGTGGTCAGGCTAGAGTTCAGCGGGGCACACATGAAGGCCAGTGAGGCACGCGGTTGAGGAAAAGGGGTCCAAGGCAAGCCTAGCGAGTCGAGACAGTGTTGGAGCAGCCGTACCATGGCCGCCATAGGTTCATTCTCGGTTCGTGCCTTCTAAGATGAAGTGCCATGTCAGACATCTACCCTTGATATCATGGTGATGGTACCCTCATGGCATATTTCATCACCCACCACCTCACACCAGAGCTTATAGACCCAGCGACCCACATACGAGGCCCGCATGATGCCAAGATACTAATGACACATGCTCAGCCTAGCTATGCATTGACCCACAACAACACATGGAGGAGTAGGAGAGCAAAGATGGCGATGGGTCACCCGGTGTTCACAACTCTGGTGGGCTTCGATGGTCATGGATTCGAAGCTCACAAATGTCGGGAGCATCTTGCATTGGAAAAGAGGGGGAAGGGGGAGCACTAGAGAGGGAGTCAACGTAGAGTGGTTGTACTAGGCAGTGGAGGTGGTGACCTCAAATGTCCAAAGGGAAGAAGGCTTATGTAAGAATATCCATAGAGATGATGTGATAGTTTTTTGGGGAAGAAGAAACCATGCTTGGAGGAAATTTTTTCATCCAATAGTTTTTGCCATAGACTTGGCTTTTTTTAGTCACTCTTGAATATTTTTAGGCTTTTAGGAGAATGACAACCACCACGATGTTTTGGCCCTGCGTCCTCCATGGTTCGTCGGGAAGTATTGCTATCATGCAACCTATCATGTCTCTTTTTTTCTTTTTATTCGAACCACGACAGGCGAATGCCAACGACCCGACGTGATGTGCATGTCAGAGTTTTGGAACATACAAAATTTTGGCATACAGGGTCTGAGAAGAGACTGGATCGCTCTTCCGGCCTGTCATTACGTATCTGGGCCAGCCCAGGAGTTGCGCGTTGTTTGTAATGCTGTCTGCTGGGCCGAGCTTTTGCTAGGAAGCGGGCCCATTAGGGACCCCGGGTTTATGAACCCGATAGGTGCCCCCGAGCCCCCGAGCGATTTCGGGTAGAATCGTCTAGGGGATTTTTTGTTTTGCCAGCGGGTGCGTGGGAGCGCACCCGGTGGGTGTAGCCCCCGAGCCCCCGAGTGATTCGGGTAGAATCATCTGGGGGATTTTTCGACTTGCCAGCGGGTGCGCACGAGCGCACCCGTTCGGTGTAGCCCCTGAGCCCCCGGGTGATTCGGATAGAATCGTCTAGGGGATTTTTTGACTTGCCAGCGGGTGCGCGGGAGCGCACCCGGTGGGTGTAGCCCCCGAGCTTGTGTTCGACTGGTGAGTCGGTTGGAGGATGAGTGTCTTGGTACTGTTTCCTGGGGCCGCAGAGTCCTGTGTTTCTACCATTCGGGGTGTTCACCCGTGTTTGTCCTGCCCACGACCTGCGCGGTCAGTTGATTTCCTGAGTCGGCATCGGGCGACCTGAGCCCCTGAGCCGCGTTGGGTTCAATAGGGGTTGGTCTAGTTCCGTGCGTTACCCTGTCCGTGGTTTCCACAACCGGAGAGGCTGAGCTAACGTAGCTTGCCTCGATGGCTCAAGTGACGCGCTCGGTGAGCTCACTAACTGGCGCGAGCTCGGATGCCGCCGCTGAGCGAGAGGCGAAGCGGGCGCGGCCGCCACGCCCTTCGGAGGTGTCGTTGGCATCGCACCCACCTGCTCTGAGCGTGGCGGGGCATGCCAGCCGGTCAGAGGAGCGTACTCGTACCCCCACATCTTTGGGATTGGTGCGTGCGCATGACCCACAATAGGGAGATGCCCCGTCAGTTGCCCCGGCGGGTGTGCCACGAGCCGACGGTCGCGGTGATTCGCGGGCCAATCGGGAACCAGCTGGGTCGGCTCTTGCTCGGTCGATGCGAGGGGGCGTGGGTCGTGACCCGTAAGCGGTCCTCATCCGGCGGGCTCATCGCCAGCGGGTCAGAGCTTTAGGGCCTGACCACTTTCATCCAGGTATGCATCTTTATTCCTTTTCGATCTCACAGTTGAGTTCTTTGAGTGCGACTGACCTGTACTTTTTTTACAACGGCCAGGGACTGATGGGACTAGGCATCGCCCCGCCTCCCATGCGGGAGGAGTGGAGGCCTAGCCTACAGCAAGTCACGATGAGCAGCGGGGGAAGCAGATTGGCGGCGGTGCGACCTTCCCTTCTAGGGGTTGTGCCCTCCCGGCCGGTCGCAAGTACGGCAGCAGTGGCGGCGATCCCCATGGAGATGGCGAAGGTTGGGTCAGAGGTGACCCTTGTGATCCCTCCCCCAACAACCACGACGGAAGAGAGGAGGGAGACCGGGCTCCCTGCCTCGCCCGTTGGAGGAACACATGGCTCGCCCTTCTGGTAGGAGCTGGAGGGGTTAGGAGGAGACGCGGCTAGGCCAGAGGCAGAACAAACGCTAGCGGGCCATGGAGTTGAGATAGTGGAGATCCCCTGCTCCAGCAAGGTAGGCGCTAGGATTGAGCCGCTGGCCATCCCGCCGTCACAGGAGCTGGCGGTGGTCTGGTCGTCGCATGATGTTGCAGCGGCTAGATCTTCCAGCGGGTTAGGGGCGACCCGCGAGCTGGTGTGGCCCTGCCCCGGCGACCCGAGGAACGGTTGGTTCATCCTTGGCGATGAGGAGGAGGTGGCGCTCTAGCACTTCCTGGAGGAGAGAGGACTATCGATGGAGTCCAATCTCACCCAAACCAAGGCGAAGCTCAAGGAGGCCTTGCAGCGGGTTGAGCTTGTCTATCAGGTAGTCTCAGTCAAATTGCCATGTGTCACTGAGGTAAGCCTTTTGTGTTTTTAGTGTTTGTCCTCAACTCCTTGGTCTTCCACTAGATGTGTCAGTGTGCTTGCTTCTCGCTTTACAAGAGTTAGAGGCTACGTCGATCCGCAAGTCCTGTTTCCTTCGGGAGGAACACGGTCGGATGGAGCAGGAAGCCGCGATGTCACGGCAGGTCAATGACCTTGAGCACCAGCTAGAATCTGCCCGCCACGAGTCCTAAGACCAGGCAGCCGAGGCAACGGGAGTGCTGGCGGCGGAACTGCTCGTGGCGAAACGGGTGACTGCTGCCGAGCGGGGCCTCAACGCAGCGAAGGTCCACTTGGCGAAGACCGAGGCGACGCTCCAGAAGTCCTTGGAGGCTCTAGAGACAGAGTGGAAGGCCCAGTCGGTGGCTGATCGAGAAGTGCTCACGCTCCGAGGGTAGGTGCTTGGGGCAGAGGAGTCGCACGCTCGACTCCTCGAGAAGGTGACCTGGCAGGAGGAAGGACTCTCCAACCTCGAAAACACCCACCTCGGTATGTACCTGTTCCGCCTTTGGTAGATGTCTTGTTTTTTCTTTCCTTTGCTTTTGAACTTGTCGTCCTTTTTCCAGAACTGGGCGGAAAAATTGGTTCTCTGGAGCGGGAGCTAGAGATAGCCAACGCGGTGATCGATCAGAGCGTGGAGGCGCTATCCAAGTCCCTCAAAGAACGACGTGCTCTCAAGGGGGAGCTTGACCAGATCTACAATGTTGCCTAGGTGGTGGTTTCCGAGGTGTTCGGGTCGGCGCCGAGCACCAGCACGCCCGCCGTCAAGCTGGCGGAGGTCCTGAACGAGGTTCGGGCGCTCATCTCCAACGAGATGTTTTACGGGATGTTGGGGGTGCTGACCTCAGTGGCGATGCACCACCCGACCTGGACTTCGCCACCATCTACAGAGGGTACGCTGACGGCTGGAGCGTGGATGCCATCCATGCGCTCGGGGAGAGCTTGGTGCCATACGCACAGATGGTTGTCGAGCAAGTCTCTACGCAGTGGGTGATGGAGGCTCACCGTTCGAGCATGGCTGAAGGCGCACGCTAAGAAGACGTCATCCAACCTGTGGACGGAGTGGAGACCGGGTCAGAAATGAGCAGCCCTTATCCTCGTCGACCGTGCCATCAGCCGAATGCCACCGGGCAGACATAATAGTATTTAGAGTAGAAACAGTTTAGTAAATGTAAATGATAAGTTCATGGAAGAGCCCCCGTGTGAACAATTTTTTGTATTCATGAATACTTCGATTCTGTTTTGTGATGGAATCACTCGTAACGGGAAGCTTGTCCCATCCGTTCCTTGTTTTTACCCTAGCAGAGCTTTGTTTTTTTATCCTTTCTTTTTCGCACCTGCCCGTTTGACCCGTAGGTGCTGACCTCAGTGGCGATGCACCACCCGGTCAGCGCCGATCCTTCTTGTTCTTTTTGCCCCTTTGCGTGGAGGGGCCCTCGTCTTGGTCCTCGCGCTTGTCCTTGCCCTTGTCCCAACCTCCACTAAAGACTGCTCTGACCGCCTCCTCGCCAGAGGCATGGTTCTTGGTGACGTCGAGCAGGTCACAGCTGGTCCGAGGCTTCAAACAGCCGAGCTTGTTGATCACGGACTCACAGGTTGTCCCAGAGAGGAACACACTGATGACGTCCGCGTCAACGACATCAAGAAGGGAGTTGCATTATTTTGAGAACCTACGGATGTAATCCCGTAGGGACTCATTGGGCTCCTGCTGGCAGCTCTTGAGGTCCTA
>PUID01043124.1:0-10318 GCA_002993905.1 Miscanthus sacchariflorus
CACTTTTATGCACTAAGTAAGTTAACTTGGGATATTTAGTTGAGTCCACAAAAGTGAGTCACATAGGATTTGCTTATCATTTTATGTGTGTTTTATTTTTTTTTTAAACCCGAGAACTTGTTTTACTAATCTCCCTTAGGCCTTAATCTCGGTTCTAAGCAAACTCGTAACACCAAGGGTGTTACAGGGGGCATGACTTCTACTGGGGCGGACGGGAAGAAGAATACCCGCTATCCGCTGGCCTCGATGATGACGCCGATGAGGCCTCTGACTTAGGGGATTCCAGGCCCGAGGACGGAAGAAGGTTGCAAAGCATGCGACAGGGCCTTCGGTCTGGCCTGTCGGTACTCTGGAGGCTGGGACTTGGTCGAGGAGATGGTGGCGGCTAACTGCTTGCCCCTTGGTAGGAACAGGCCCTCTATGACCATCGAGATGGTTAACTTGCCCGTTTTTTAGCGAAGGTGTGGGGGTTCCCTTCCCATGGTTTCAGTTTGCGAAGAAGGAGGGTAGGGCTACGGAGAAGCTAGTGAAGTCCGTGGAGGCTAGGGCGCACGAGATACTGTGCGAGATGGCCGAAAGGGAATATCTCGTGCGCCGGGCCATCGCTGGTACGATGCCTCGGCTCAATAGGGTATTTGAAGAATTTGGGATTCACCACGAGGAACATGAGGTTTCTACGAAGGTGCAGAAGTCCTTGGAAGACAAGGCAAAGACGGCCGCCGCCAAGAACGTAACAGCTGCGGCGGAGGCAAAAAAGAGGAAAGGGGCTACAACGTCCAAAGTTACTACAAAGCGGCGGAAGACTAGGGTTGCCTCCGCTGCTGCCTCTGCCGACGCTTCTATGGCTACCTCCGCGAATGCTGAAGAGGTTGCCAAGAATGTTGGTAGAGGGTCAGGCTCCACTGCTGCCAGGATGGGAGGCGCGTGCTTCGCCGCCTCTTTGGACCTAGGCGGTGAAGACCTGATGGACACTACCCTCTAAGGTGTGGGTGGTGGTCTCGTGACTAAGCCCTCCGATGTGGCACCGATGCTCGGTGTATTGGGCGAGGACTCTTCTAGGTCTGAAGATGAAAGCGCTAGTGGTGGTGATGCTTCTCAGCTGAGAGAGGAGGAGGCCATCGATGCTGGCCTTCACTGTCCCACACCTAGTCTTGATGAGGTGTCCAAGGACGAGGCAGAGGCAAACTCCCCAGTTGCTCTGGCTCAAGGCGTGGAGTTTTAGAACATTGGTCACCATGCCGAAGATGTTGGGGGCTCGGGTACCGTCCCGAGTCCTTTGCATCTTGGTGAGTTACTTTTTAGTTCATTTTCCTTTTACTGCTCATGTTTCGTTGTTCTCCAGGGTCTCTAGGGGTTTAACTTTTTATCTTTTAGGGGGCTTGGCGGAGGCCCTTGGAAAGAACGCTAAGGATCTTGCGGATCCTTTGGGTGTGGACGTCGCTCGGATTGGCCTAGGAGCCCCTCCAAGGCCTCCGCTTGGGGGCCCGACTCCCCGCCCGTCCGGTGCTAGCTTGGATGGTGGCAAAGGTTGGTTTTCGTTTCTAATTTCTAGTTTGAGCGTTATCTATTGTTCTTGGTCTTTGTAACTTTGTTTTCTCTTCTAGGTTCTTCCAATAATACGATAAGTGGGTGGGTGAAGGTCCTTGAAGCCGTCTATAACGATATAGGAGGTTGCTCTTCCTATATCTTTTTGACTTACTTTTAGTCTTACATTTCTTACACTTGTTTTGCTGTTAGGCCGCCTTCGCCATCACTTGAAGAAAGTCGACTACTTCAGGTTGCTATGGATGAACTTAGAGCAGCAATGCATGGTAGGGTTCTTTCTTCGTTTTGTTTTTCTAGGCTGTTATTCTACCTTGGACTCAGCTGACACTTGCCTTGACAGAGGCACTACCTTTCGGAGGCTATTGAAGAGCATGGCACACAGGAGGTAGTTGACCGTAACTTGGCCATAGAGGCCCTGAAAAGGAAGTTGAGACCCTGGGGGCTGAGAAGACCCAGCTTGTGGAGGAGGTTGGTGGCCTTCGCAGTGCTCGTGCTGACTTGGAGGAGCTTCAGAAGGATGTCGATTTGCTAACCAAGGAGGTTTATAGCATGAAGGCAGCCAAGCAACTGGCCGCTGAGCGTGCCCTCAAGCCCATTGAGGTAGCCGACGACCTCCAGAGGGAAGTTGACATAGAGAGGGAGTCTGGCGTTGCTTTGAAGGCGTAGGTAGATACGCTATCTAAGCGCCTTGAAGATGCTAAGTCATCGGGCTGGCGGCGATCGAGCTCTAAGCGAGCACGCTTGAGCAATTTGGAGGCTCTACGCCGCCGCTGCCTTCTGAGCCTTTGGCTTTCAACCTCCTCTCCTGGATCAAGGCCGACTTCACAAAGCTCCCGGATTTCATCAATGGCGTCATTGACTTCAGAGCCCTGTCCTCCACCATGAACCTCTTGAAGGTGCTGGCGTAGGATGGCTGTCCGCATGTGAACGACGTGCGAGAGAGGGATCTCGATGGTCCGGCCGATCTCAGGACGACCTCGCATGAAGTTCAGAAATCAGTCCACCACTTCATGAAGTCGTTCTAGGTAAAGTTTGGCCGGGCAAAGGCCCGCTCGATGGCGGAGACTCAGCGAGATGAGGTTGGTTTTCCCTCATAGCATGTTGTTTTTGCTAAGTTTTATTTGTCGTTTGTTCGTTGTTTCTTACTTGGTGTTATTTCTGCAGGAGCTGCAGAAGAAGGAGGCCGCACGTGGTGCTTCTCGGTCGCGGTCTCTACCAACTACCTAGGTGCCGGCTCTGAAGGCTTCATCTCCGGCTGTTGAGGTCCCAAAGCCTTTGTCTACTCCTGCTGAACCGGAGGTGTAGTGTAGGTTCTAGTTAGTTTTCCTAGGCTTTGGTAGAAGGTTGTGCACCATAGTTGTAATTATTTAAGTCTAAATAGTGAACTTGTCCTACGTAGGTCTCCTTCGCTGGGACTGTGCA
The DNA here is from genome assembly GCA_002993905.1 of Miscanthus sacchariflorus. NCBI lineage: Eukaryota > Viridiplantae > Streptophyta > Magnoliopsida > Poales > Poaceae > Miscanthus > Miscanthus sacchariflorus. The sequence goes on from PUID01043124.1 coordinate 2,968, forward strand.
AGACGTGCCTCCTATTACCATGTACCAAGACAACATTTATGTTAATGGTGAATTGTGGCAGTATTGGAGGGAAACTTTTCCCCACCGTTCTATTGATGATATGTTTGATTTTGTAAAGTATGATATTGACAACGATCGAGTGGAGTTTACTATATCATTAGCTTGGCGAGGGTGTCGCCCTTAGTTTTTTGGTTGACTTGTTTTGTAGGCCTTCGCACCTTTGTAGCTATTAGTTGGGAAGCCTTAGCGTCTTCTTCCTCTCTTCTTTGTTTTCTCTCTACTGCCTTTGGGCTTTTGTACTATCACGCTTCTAATGCGCTACTGTTGTAATTGTATTAGCTTTGAAATAAACTTTTTATTGCCTCTTGTTTAACTCTGGTTACAATAGATTCTTATATCTTTGACTAGGCCGAAGGGCTACAATTTCTATGCCTTGGTTTCTGTTTACTCCTCCACTTCTCTATTCTCTAGTCGACGTTGAGTACGAGTCTGCGCTCTTGCGCGAAGGAGCTTGGTTGTTATATTCTGGCCTTCGGCGTCATGCGGAGACTTTGTTGCTAGCTTAGCTGATCTGGCCACTACCTCTGTGCTTGCTTGAAGTTGACAGGGAAGTTCTAGCACGTCGCAGCGGAGGAACTAAGGTGCTCGTGTTTGATCTTGCTAATGCTGCGAAGGCTTTGGCGCAATTTGAGCATTTGTCAGGACGCTGATTTTAGTTCTTGATGCTTCTCAAGAGGCCACAGAGCAATTTGAGCAAGCAATGGAGGCTGAGGAAGCATTTCTTGTACATTGCTCCCGCTTGTGCCTAGATTTTCTTTCTTTGGCCTTCGGTCTTGCTGAAGCAGCTGCGCTCCCGTCGGACATGGTTGATGCCGGGTTACGCCAGATGGTGTCTTTGGCTACGGGGGATGTTACGAGCCTTTGTGCGATGCCCTCCCGCAACCTCTAACACTGACTAAGTGCTCTCGGACTCATGTTGCCCTGGACCTTGTGGAGGCTTTATGACATCGGGTGGATGATGCGTTTGTCCTCATCGAGGCCTTCGCCGGGTTGCGCGAGCTGCTAGACTTACAGGTCTTCGCACGATACCTCCTGGTCTCTCATTTTTAAGGAGACTCCAGCTTTCATTTTTTTACTTGGTTGGCTCTATAGTGTGCTGCTTTTTGGTCTGGTTTGGTTCCCCTTGGCTCTCTTCTAGGGGTGGCGGTGTGAAAATGCACTGACTGAGGCGGTTGCGGCAGCGGGGTGCCAGATTTTATAGTGCACTACTTGTACCTTTTCAATAAATCTTGGTGGTTGGGTGGTGTTAATTGCTTGGATACGTTTTAAGTTGGGATTTCTTTGTACTTGGTGTATCTGTTGCTCTTTACTGCTATTGTACTATTAGCTATTAACTTTGGCTGTTAGGTGAGGCTTATTACCGATAAGCCTTTACCTGATGCCTACGCCGGAGGTAGGTCTTCGTCGGGTTTGTTTTGGCCTTTTTGGCCGTCATGATGAATCCTTGACGCCTGAATGTGGATAGGACTTTCTCAAGGTTGCAGGCTAATTTTTAGCCACGAGGGTCATTCCATACTTTAGAGCCTTCGCCTAAAGTATTGGAGGGTCCTCTGTCGTAATGCTTGTTTGTCGAATATTGTGGCTGCGTTGCTAGCCACTTTCGGCCTTCGCTTTTTATGGTATCTTTTCTAGGGTGATTCCTCTTTATATTTCTAGAGGTTTTTACATGGAACTTGCCTCGTTAAAAACGTCACCTCCGTTAGGATCCCCCTTTGTGAGGAAAAGAGTGCAAGCCCTTTTGCATGAAATGTAGAAAATGCGAAAACCAGAGAGTTGGTGACCTTCGCTTATAGTTCTACGGAGGCCACCTTTTTACATTTATATGTAAAACCTATGTAGACTGTCGATGTTCCAGGTATGAGATGTTGTTGTGCCTTCGTCGTCGATCAGGTAGAATGACCCGGGTCTTCTGGCTACCTTCGCCATGTAAGGGCCTTCCCATTTTGGTTAGAGCTTTCCAACGTTTTCAGCATTAGGTCTCCTCCTAAGGACTAGGTCTTCGTCTTGTATGATTTTTCTGATTACCTTGTTCTCTCTCCATTTTTTAGTTTGGTCTTGGTATTTTGCAATGTTTTCAACTGCTTCCAACCTTGTGCCCTCAATTGTTTCTTTAGAGTATTCTTCATCTTCTGCCAGTGCTTGCTTTATGACGTAGAGGCTCTGATGCCTGGCTTCTTCGTGTAGCATAGCTTCTTCACCGTATAAGAGTTGAAATGGTGTGAATCCTGTTGTTCTAGAGGCTGTAGTGTTATGGGACCACACTACCTTCGACAGTTCCTCTTCCCATTTGCCTTTGTGAAGGTTGAACAGGGTCTTCGCTATTGCTGAGAATATCACTCTGTTAGCTCTTTCTACTGCTTCGTTTGATTCTAGGTGATAGACTGAGGCGAAGGCAACCTTGGTTCCTATATTTTTGCAGAATTCTTTAAAGTTGTCTGAGTTGAATTGCTTTCCATTGTCAACTATCAGGGTTCTTGGTACTCCCAATCTGCAAATTACATTCTGCCAGAAGAATTTTTTCACTGTCTCTGATGTGATTTTGGTGAGTGGTTTGGCTTCAATCCACCTTGTGAAGTATTCTATGGCTACTACTGCAAATTTGTTCCCCCCTTGCGATGGTGGCAATGGCCCAACCAGATCCATTCCCCATCTTTGAAGGGGTCAAGTGGGTGGGATGAGTTCCACTGTGGTCAAAGGTTAGGTGCTCTAGCAAGCTTGTCATGTCTTGACAATTTGCTCTGCGTCTTTAATGTGAGTAGGCCAATAGAACCCTTGCCTGATTGCCTTCGTAGATAGTGCCCTTGGACCAATGTGTGAGCCACATGAGCCTAAGTGAATTTCTTATAGAAGGTTGTTGCCTTCGCTCTGAGATATGCACTAGAGCAGTGGTTGGACAACCCCTTTCTTGTATAGCATTCCCTCTATTAGTGTATAGTTTCTTGCCCTCAGCGCCATTCTGGCCGCACTTGCTTCGTGCTCTACAAGATGCACATTGTTCAGGCAATCAATGATCAATTGCCTCCAGTCTTCAGATTCAGTGAATAGGATTGTTTTGAATGTCTTCGCTATGGTCTATGTTGCTAGTGATTGCAATACTTGATGGAAGGCCCCATTTGGTATGGGCAAGTTGTTTGCTACTGCCTTTGCTAGTTCGTCTGCTTCTGTATTCTCTGCTCTTGGAATGTACTGTAGGGTGAATCCTTGGAACCTCCGTTCCAGAGCCGTTATCGTGGCCAAGTATTTGGCCAGTTCTGGTTCTCGTTCCATGTATTCTTTCTCAACTTGCCCTGCTATGACTTGGGAATCTATTTTTGCTAGTAGCATTTTTGCTCCAAGTGCTTTTGCCTTGTTGAGGCCTAGTATCAGGCCTTCATATTCTGCTATGTTATTTGTTGCATTGAATTCCAACCTTGCTGCATACTTTGTGCGAAGGCTAGATGGTGCTATTAAGATGGCGTAGGCTCCTGCACTTAGATGCCCCTAAGCCGCATCTGTGTAAAGTGTCCAGACCTAGGGCTGAGGCTGCGGAGCTTGTTGGGCCGATGGTGTCCAATCTGCCATAAAATCTGCTAATGCCTATGACTTGATTGATGTTCTTGACACATAGTTGAGTTCGAACTGGGATAACTCTGTTGCCCATTTTCCTATTCTTCTGGAGGCTTCCTTGTTGCCAAGTATGTCTCCTAGCGGTTGTGAGGATGGGACTGTGATTTCATGTGCTTGGAAATAATGCTTTAGTTTCCTTGAGGAAATCAACACTGCATATGCTATTTTTTCAATCTCTATATAGTTCAGCTTTCCACCGAACCCAATCAGTGGTGAGTCCGAAGGCTGTAGCTGACTCATGCTTAGCTTCATCTGGTCGAAGACATTTATGAAGATGATATCTGCAGAGCTTCCAGAATCCATGAGTACCCTGTTGATTTCCCATCGTGCAATGTTGACCCTGATTACCATGGCGTTAGTATGAGGGTAGCTCTCTAGCTGCAAATCTTGCTCTAAGAAGGTGATTGGGGTCTTTGACCAATCCGTGTAACGCACTAGGCCTTGGACTGCTATGTTGTTGACCAATCTTAAGTGATCCTTCTTCTGTTTCTTAGTCTAGAACTCTATGGAGGAGCCTCTAGCTATAGGCAGTATCATGTCGATGGTTGGTAGGGGTGTGTGTGGGTTGAGCTGGTTTTCTGGGTTAGGTTTGTTTTTGGGTGTTACAAGCTGTGTTGTTGGGGGCGGAGGCAACGCCTCTAGCTATCTATTGTGTATTTGAGATGGCTGGTTGGTCTCGATGAATGTTATGTGCGGAGGCCTTGGGTTTATGTTGGTAAGGTTGGCCTCCGCTTGTTGGTTGCTAATCAGCCCCTGCTGCTGAGTACTTAGTCTCCATGCTGATAGGAAGTTTGGGTAGTAGGCAGTGGCTAAGGTGGATGGATGAATTTGAGTGGAGTTTAGGCTTGGATAAATTGGGCAGTATTGCTGCTAAGGTGCTGCGAAGGTGTGGTTCACCTCTCTAGGGGGGCTGTTGCGGTGAAGGTGGCAGATTTGCTCTACTTTTGATTCTTTCCTGGGTTTCTTTGGCGTCTGGGCAGTCTCTGGTTATGTGACCTTTGTTTTCTCCGTGAAAGAAATAGTACTGCCTTCGCTGCCTTTGGTTTTGGTTTTTATTCCAGTTTCTACCTTGGCCATTTCCCTTGCTTTCAGATTGTCTCTAGGGCGCATTGCTTGGTCCTGCCTTCACCGATTTTTGCCTTGCTAGCTATTACCTTGTTGTTCTATGTTGAAGACTTGTTGGTTTTGTGCTTGCTGAGCTTGCGACTGCCCTTGGTTTCTGTTACCCTTTTGGGTGTTTCTACTATTGCCCTAGAACTATTTGCTTTGGTTTTGTTCCTCCAGCCTTCTGCGGTGGTCGTTGTCGGATCTGCAATACTTCTCAAATTCATTGTAGAGATCTTCGATAGTCTGTGGCTTTTCCCTGTCTAGGTGTGCTGCAAATGGACCTATGCAAAGGCCTTTGATTGCTGCTTCGATAGTGACATCTTCTAGGACGTTGGGTGCTTTCACTTTCATTTGTACGACTTTCTGGAAGTAGTCCTTTAGGGCTTCTCCATGGTTTTGCTTGCATTGAAATAGGTCCATGGAAGTCAAGGATTCACTTGCGAACCCTTTGAAATTTGCTAGGATCTTATCATGGAGGTCTTCCCATGAATAGACAGAACTTGGCCTTAGTAGTGAGTACCAGGCTAGCGCATCGCCTTCAGCTGTGATGATGAAGTTCTTTGCTAAAACCGCTTCATTTCCGCTAGCGGAGGCTACTGCTGCCTCAAAGCTCATGATGAATTATCGTGGATCTGTCCTTCCATTGAATTTTGGCAAGGTAATAGGTTTGTAAGAGGGGGGCCATGGTGAGCTCTGGATGCCTTCGGACAATGGTGATTTGGAATCAATGGTTCTATGGGGTTGCGGCGAGAGGTGTAGGGTGTAACCGAAGGTTGGTTGTACTATAGAGCGCAGCGGTGGATTGGGTTGGCTTTGATTTGCTGAGTGAAGTTGGTTGGCCGTGTTGTAGTTAGATTGCGAAGGCTGCATACTTTGTATCTCGGCCTATAAGACAGCTAGCTGCTACCTGAGCTGATGCTTGAGTTGCCCATTGATTTGCGATGAAGGCTGCTGCGACCCTATCTCTTTCTTGTTGCATGCTCTATAACTAGGCCTGTAGTTGTTGAAGCTCTTGCTCTGGAGTGGGACTTGGTGCCTCTTGCTCTTTCGCCACCGAAGGCTGGTCTTCGACCGCAGGATCTTCCTCAACTTGATCTTCTATGGTCGTAGTGTAGGTGCTTCTGGCACTACGTCTGGGTCGTCTTCTTGTTGAGGGTTCTATGGGAACCCTGACGGAGGCTGCTCTCTTTCTTGCCATCGAGGATCTTGCTTGGCCAACACATGGTGGACGCCAATGTTAGAAAGCAGAGGTTTCTAGTAGGAGGGCTAGAGAAGTGAATGAAAGGCCTTCGCCCGATTGATTGCCTTGGGCAAAGGCATATCAGGTGGTAGGTGGGACCATGCTGATTTAGGGTTTCATAAATGCACTCAACTAACTCTCCTTGTATAGTGTCTCTGTTCCCCTTTTATAGGGCACTTCTTACACAGACTGCTGATTACTTTGCAACACCTTTGTTAGCTATGGTACATCCTTAGAATATTCCTATATTGGTACAGACTACTAGGGGTAGTTTTGGGTGCCTTCTTCTTCAACCGCCTTTGCTTGATGGGCCATGACCGCGAGCCCACTTACGGCCCATGGCTTGGTGCCGCCGCCGTCCGGGAAGCCCCTTGGCTCCCGGTGCCTCTGCCTGGGGTGACCTTCACCCGTACTTATGCGTCGAATCCCTGTAGCCTCCACCGGTATCTCTGGAGCCTCCACCCTTGGCTGCACCCGGACACCTCCTCATCAGTGGTTGGAGGCTTCGCCCTAGACCATCACTTGGATGCCTTCACCTTGTTCTCGGGACCTTTGCCCCGAATGGCTTGGCTGAGCGAGGGTCACCGTCTTCTTGCCTTGCACACTGTCTATGAAGTTCATCAATTTTTAGCTTTTACTATGGGATCGGTATCCGGCCTCCGCGACTCGTAATCCTGTCCCAACACGACGGTTTACGTGTCACATGTACCGTTGGGGCCTTTCTCCATCTCTATCCGACCTGTGGAACCCGACGGCTTGCGTGTCACTTATGCTTGTGGACCCTTCTCCATCTAACCTGTGGGACCCGATGGCACCTTTCTCCATCTGCATCTGACCTATGGGACCCAACGGCTTGTGTGTCAATCACTTGTACCTTGTGTGCCATCAGGTTTAATAAACTCAAATTCAAAAAAAACCATGAGACCTAGGAGTTGAACCCGGGACCCAGAGCAAGGAATGGATCGTCTTCACCATTGCGCTAAACGCCTGGTTGTGTTGACATGTCTTTGGAGCCCTTGTAGTAGTATATATTCTCTGTGTGGATGCCCTATAGGTTGACCTATATATTGGATATCCCCTGCAAGTGAAACAAATCTGTGCCCGTTGGACTTGCGGCGGCGGCCACAGTGGAGGATCCCCAGTGTGCTGTGGTGGCTCAGGCGTCCTTTTGGAGGCTAGGTGGCGGGGCTCCCCAGTGGAGCATGGTGGCATTGGTGTCCATGTTCGTTGTGTGCCACGACAGAGGCGACAGATCTGATCCGCAGGTCTGCTTTCTCGACTTTTCCTGTTCGCTTCACTGTTTTGGTCCTTACTTGAACATGAGGTATACAAGAAACA
>PUID01043152.1:15042-27300 GCA_002993905.1 Miscanthus sacchariflorus
AAGAGGGGAATAAAAATCCAAGAAAGATGAAGGGAAGTGCGAAAGAATTACCATTGCCTTTGGATCTTGTAGGATTGGCGGCCATGACGATGACGAGTAACAGCCTGGTCACCGGTGGATCTGTGTGGGCCCTACCGGTGAGGCATACTGCTGCGGGGTACTAGCTTGTTGTCGGTGAGTGGCGGCTTGCACCTCGCTGAGTAGGGGCAGTCGCACAGTTCAGCACTGGGGAGCAAGGAGCGGCGGTGAGTGGTGGCTTGCACCCCGCTGAGTAGGGGCGGTCACGTAGTTCAGCACTGGGGAGCAAGGAGCGGCGGTGAGGAACAAAAGCTATGGGTGAGGAGAAAGACACAAGGTGGGGAGCGTGCTTTGTAAGCAACCCTTTCAGACGCAGGAATGGAAATTGTGCACAACTTTGTAAAAAATGCGCGGGCTTGGAAATTGACGAAAGTATTACCAACCTGACCGTTTTTGCAGGCGACGGTGAAGGCTACCGGTGGTGGTGAATGGGTCCTATGAAGGTGTTCCAGGAGCCACCGCTCCACTATCGCTGCAGACGACGACGATTGCTGCCTGGTTGTGGGCATCACTCATTCTACCCGATTGTAAACCGTCACTCATTCTACCCGACTATAACTAAAAAAATGTTAGATTAAGGGTCTATTTGGTTTCCTCCTGCTAAAGTTTAGAATGAAACTCTCCATTGTGAAGGGGTGTTTCATCCATATTTCATTTTATTCTACATGACGTGGCCGTCTTGGAAACAATGTAATGAAACTCTCCACTAAGACTGGCCTAAGTATAAAATAAACTGGAACTGAGTCCAACATTCAACAATAAATCTTCCATTAATATCTTATACCCTACATATAGTCTATGGGTCCAAGAATTAAAATACGGCATTCCAACGATCCTCATAACTTGCTTTGCTTTGGAAAAGGGTCATTTGCTTCTCTCTCCTTAATACGTTCAATCAATGATGGAGCTAGATGCAACAACATTCTTCCATTTGCAAAGACCTTAGGCCAGTCTCAGTGGGGAGTTTCATGATGTTGTTTCCAAGATAGCCATGTCATGTGAAATGAAATGAAACCTGCATGAAACACCCACTCTCAATAGAGAGTTTCATTCCATGGTTTCATAAGCATTTAATTTCAAGATTCATAGAGTTGGTAATCGTGCCAAGAGAGTTTCATCTAGATAAAAACTCATTTCTTCTCTGTCTTCTTAAATGCACTGTCATGTCATAAAAAATGCCTATGTGGCAACCTATTTAATGCAAATAAAACCCACATAAAACTCCCACAGAGATTGGCCTTACAAGTATGGGGGTAACCCATACCCGACTAAATTAAATAGGAGAATGGAGATGGGGAACAGCCTCGCGAAACTTCCTCTAACATCCCCCTAGGAGCAGTGGGAGGAAGAGGAGAAGCAAATCAACGAGGATATCTATTCCCACATCTGGATTGCATTCGTGAGCCAGAACTGCTCTGACTCACAAAACTAATCCAGATGATGCTCGGGCCCTTGCTCTAGTGAAAGCTCTGGAAGATCCACCGGCGCCAGGGCCCTTGCTCCAATCAAATATCTCCATGGTTTCAATTCCGCATGCTCTAACCATGGATGGCGATCAGTAGCAGGACCGACGGGCTTGGAAATTGACACGAAAGTGTTACCATCCACACCGTCTGCAGGCAGCGATGAAGGCTACCGGCGGTGGTGAATGGGTGCTACGAAGATGTTACCACCACCTAATAATGACGGCCATATCATACGGTGTCATATGTGTCAAAGGCGCACAAATGGAACGTTCCAAGCAACAGTAAACACAGATATGTTCAAAGTTCAAACTCATAGTAAATAGTAGTAGTATGAACAATTTTGGTACAGGATACAGAGGTAGATTACAATCCAACTACTCATGGGGAGCGTTAAGAATGATGTTCGGTACAACCATCACGGCCGAGACGGCCGCGGTCGTGGGCTGAAAGTAGACGACGAGGTCCTCTCGATCGTGAAAGGACGACCGTGGCGAGAACCCCGACTCCAGCCCACGTAGGTCCCCACACCAAAGCTGGGCGGCGGCTAGGGCCCCCATGGCACCTTGGCGAATGTTGTAGTACATTGGTCACCTCCACGACCTGCACCGGCAAGGCACGGAGACGCTCCTCCGCTATGGGTCATTCTGCGCACGGATTCGGCGGCCGGTTGGCCTCGCCAGTCACATCGTGGCTTAATGGCGCCCACCTGCGAGCAGTCATGCGCCATGGAACACGAGCTTAATGCGTAAGGCTTCATGCCAGTGCATGGGCAACTGTCGCTCTGCCTTCCCTCCGATCGCTTCACCTGCCTAGGTGTCCGTAGCGGTTATAAATACACTAGAGTGGTACGGCGAGGGAGGCATTCACTTTAGGTCGCCTGCTCTGCTAGTTCCTCGTTCTTGTTCTTGCGCACTTGCAGCCTCTTCTCTACCCACTAAGATGGATCGCGGCAAGCATCCTCGAGAGGAGTCACCGGAGGCTAGAGGGCCGCCGCCACGTCTCCGAGCCTACCTGTGCGGGCAAGGGTAAGTTTTCAAGCAATGTTTTGAGATTATGATTGACCAGCGCTGGTCGGTGATGTTTCCAGGGCCATTTCCCATGCCGCATATGGAGGGGCCACTAACGCCCCTCGTGTCATGACCCTGCTGATGGCGGGGTCGAGTTTGTCCTCATTGTCGTCTTCCTCGGATGACCAACGGGAGTTCCGTGAGCTCGTCCACACGGCGGAGGAGCCCCCCCAGTGCTACTCCGATGCCACCCACGAGGTAGGTCGGCTGGAGCGCTACCTCGACACTGTTGGGGTGGCATTCGCTGCCTTGGAGGTGGAGACTGCCGCCGCACAAGCGACGACCGCCGACGCCTAGGCCCATATCGTGGGTGAGGGTTCTCTCCATCTTGTCGTCGTCCTATCTGCCATTCGTAGCTTCTGATCTTCTCATCGTCTTGTTGCCAGTGCTGGAGGAGCAGCTGTGGTGGTGGGAATCTAGCAGGGAGCCAACTCCGCCCTTGCCGCTATGTAGCTCCGTACCAGCCAGGACTTCCGCTGAGTGGAGCCGGGTTCCTAGGCCACGCCGGGCAGGCGGAGCAGGCCAAGCTGGTCGGTGACTTCACCCTCGCGGTAGCCGCTGTCGTAGCCGCCGTGAATGTGGAGGACATCCTCCGCGGCAGTGGCTAAGGGCCTTAGGTTGTACCAAGCTAGGGCCTTTTTATAAAGAAATCTTCTCAGCTCGTGTTTCTTGATTTATTTTATTTTGTGCATCGCCGTCTTGCCGTGCTTGTCGATGATCTGATCGTTCGAATGCCGTAGTCACGCGACCTTGCCTAGGGATCAACCCACGAGGCTTAGCCTAGTGCAACTTCATTTTCGTGACCGAAGTGTCGTAGGACAGATCTGGTGACATCGCGCCCTCCGTCAACCTCTTTTCTTTAGGTCAACCTGCCCGAGGGGAATAGCCTAAAGTCCAGGTATGACTCCGTGGAACGGAGCACCGGCTGTGGAATGTGGTCGGAGTGATCCTTTCTGTCGAAAGTGATCGTAGTCTTTGACTATTTCAGGAAAGCCAGGACGGTGTTGTCCAGGGTGGCCTCATTTACCTCCCTATTCGTGAGCTTTTGCCAGCGTTTGGACTTGTGCGCCGCCAGCCCACCAATGATCATGAGGCACCTTTTGGGTTAGGATACACAACCCTTTTATCAAAGGATATATAGGTGAGCTAGGCGTTCATTGGAGTTCCCTACGATTGCACCGAGCGAGAGCAGGAGTTAAGGTGAGGCCACGTCTCCCATGATCTTAGTGGAGCACGCTTCTCCCAAAAACGGCGTTGGAAGTTTTATGGAGAAAATTGACTGCACCACGCGGCTTGTCAATCTGAAGGGTCTCGTCCACCCGGTCGCCCGCTGCCGGAGTAGAATAAAAATAGGAATGTGAGTACCACAACGACATGAGCCAACATTTTATTAAAAAAGTAGTAAATCTTTATTCATAAGTCCAGTAGGTTACGTACATTCAAAAGGTGTACAATAATAAAGATGTGTATCAAAGACTACTGGGTGTACAATAACAAAGACCTATCGAGTACATAAAACAACCTATACTCGACTGCGACGTCGCAAAACTTCCACTAACATCAACCAAGAAGGGGTATGGAGCGGAGTTTGAAACGACAGAGTTGTAGTCGTAGGCTACTCCGATGAAGAGAGTCAACGCAACACCCACCTCGCAAAGCTTCCACTACATCCCCATGTAGGCCAGGGTTGCAGCAGAAAGCACGAGGAGACCAGCCCGCGTGTCCGACTTCTCCATAGAAATGGAAGAGAGGATTACCCCTAGGCATACCAAAGGCAGTGATCCTCCCTATATCTTTGCAAAACTTCCACTAGCACCGAGGCCAGACAAGCAACCATGCATTGCTACACCCCAAACGTGGAAGAAAGCCAATCTTCATGGCCTTATCCCATCACCGGTGCTATCATCGGAGAAGTTGAAGAACGAGCACCATGGCGATGAAGATGGATGACAGGCTCAAAAGCTTCCTTTCACTAAAACTAAAGGCGGTTCTTGGAGGAAGGTGTGTGGAATGAGCACAACTGATGGCAAACTAGCTTACCTTGACTTAAATAGCCCCACCTCAACACACACATGGGGAAGGCAACAGTCAAGGTCCGTGACATCCATGGCCACCCACATGATTCACGAGCGACAGAGCGGTGAACACAATGCGGTTCAGATTCCCTAGCACATTTGATTCCGTGCCACATTTCATCCTCATCTAAAACTAGAAATAATGACGACGTGTACTCAAGCGTATGATACGACACGAGCGGGGAAGGCAACAGTCAAGGTTCATGACATCCACGACCACCCACGTGAGTAGGGCGATGTCACACTAATGTTGAATCACCGTATGAAATGGCGACGGGAGCTATAACACCACCATAACGTACTGTTCGCGCTAGAGAAATAAATCAATTTCAAAACACAACAAATTAATTAAGATGGCACACTAGTTTAGCTGCAATAATGACAACATCCATCCTAGACAATATTAACATGGCCATAGACAATCAAACAACATTGGTCCATTTGAACATGTCGTGACACAGAGATACATCAAATGGAGCTTTATTCACTACTCTGCTAATGACTCTAAGAAAAGGAACAAGGGAACATAAGGAAGAAAGTAAGGTTTGCTCATGAACCATGCCAGGACTTTACGTCTACCGTAGCTATGGTCGACATTAGCAGGGATGACATGAACTTTTCTTCGGTCCATGTCATACGCGATGATTGTTTTTTCCGCCCCAACAAAGAAAATTAAATTCCATTCTGGGTGAACTATAATCACTGTGTAGACTAAATCATAATCCACGTAACCAAATTTAATATTAGTCTTTCCAAACACCTTCAGTGTGCTGATAGTATGCTTTAATGTCCATTTATTAGTAGCATAGTTTTATAGGATCCAAACTAAAAGCTAGGACATATTATGACCACTAACACCACCAACAATACATACACACAAGTGGCCCTGAGCTTGATGGATGGAGGGTAGAGTACCATGAGGCCTAGGAATTTTCGTCCATGTCTTTCCCTCCATATCCACAACAAGTATTATAGAGTACCCCATAATGTGCAGACAACCGTTAAAAACACACTTGCTGATCTTGAACGTATCACATCATCAATGTCCTGGCCCCATTCAGATTCATGATAGATCCATGCTGCAATTTGAGATGAGTAGATCTCCACACCTTGGCACTCAACGTCCTCCTCCTCCACAAATTCAATCACATGGAAGTGCGAGAAGGCTATCGAATCGAACCCCAATTGAGCCTAACCAACAGCATGGATGCTAGGCAGCAATGCCCGCAAATTCTTGGTTGCCAGATTACAGACGACATAGCAGGATCCAGCACCCTCAACGCACAAGCATAGGATGAGGCCATTGCAGCAATCTAAGACAACTACTTTGTCAATTGGGAAGGGCAAGAAGGACAAGTCAGGACGTTCATCGATGACCCTGGTGAAGTTTCGCTCGCCTTTCTCGCCGTTGTAGAAGAAGCTGGCCATAGTTTGGGGCAGCACCTTACGGTTGTTGGAGATGAGGCGGTTCTAGGAGCGGCAGACACATTTGTAGCACAACAAGGAGCGGGCGGGGAGGCGACAAAGGATCTCCAGAACAAGATCCTCTATGAGGTTGGCCAGTGTGTTCCTGTTGTTAGGGGCCACCTCCATTTCGAATAGCCTGCGATCATCATTGTGCAGCAGGATGAGAGCTTCCTTAGTAATGAGATCATTAAAGGGGAAAATAATCCGACAAAGATCCATCAGTGTAGTGCGAAAGCATTACCCTTGCCTTTGGATCTAGCGGCAGCGCAGCGTGAGGCGTGGAATGGTTGACACAAATTACAGGAGGAACAATGCGCCGGCCGTGTGGGAGGTGCGGTGGCACTACACGAAGCGTGCAATGGTTCACATAAACTGGGAGAGAGGAACAATGCACCAACCTTGAAGATGGAGAAGTGGAATGGTGATGCAACTGTGTTGTGGGTAGTTGGGAAAAAACTCGCTCAATTTACTACCGCCGGTAGACCGAACGGTCATGTAGGGCCGACAGCCAGAACGCCTATCCAGTCGGCTCAGCTTTTCATGCGACAAAGAAAATATCACTACCACATCTATTGTTAACCCATGGGTGGTAGAAGTTTCAACTGCCGGTTTCCTTCCTCAGGAGGCCTCGCTATCGGTCCAACCGACGTGGAAGCATAACCCAGTCACTTCTATTGCTATAGCAGCGAAAGTGGCGATAGTGATAAGTCAATCTGTAGTAGTGGAGGTCGGCTCCAGGGGCTGACGCGTGGGCTGGGAAGTCCATGAGACCCTAGAGGCTGTGGGAAGCTTTGTCTTCTTGTGTCACACCCCGGATGTGACCCTGTCGGACGAGCAGTTGGCAGGGCCACGCCTGGGGAGCAGCGCCTTGGAGCCCCCGAGCATCGATAGCTCGGGGCCAGTCTTCTTGTGCTCGGGCCCTGGCTAGCATCGTGAGCTGGGCAGGAGCCAAGGGCTGGGATTGGTCATGCCATAGATCGGGAGCCAAAGGCTCGGGGAAGCCCCCGAGCCCTAGGCGGAAGTTGTAGTCGAGTCAGGCTTGGCCAGATCTCTTTGCTAGAGGGTGCGCGCGAGCATGCCCGATGGGCATAGCCCCCGAGCCCCCAGGCGATCCTAAAGGGGTCGGTCGGGGGGTCTTCTTCGTTTTGGAACAATTGGACCCGAGGCTTAACATACTTGGGGTGCTGCCTCACCGCCATGATTACCGGCGTCGACGTCGTGCGATGTGGAGCACGAGGAGGCCAACCGAGGGTTCGTGCTGCAATGTGGATGGAGCTACGACATGTGCGTGGATGGAGCTATGGTGTGTGGATGGTGGCAAGATGGAGGGCTAGAGAGGCAGACCAACGCGATCGACTTACATTGATTGAGGAGGAGGCGGGGGAGGCGTTCGAGCGAGGGTTACAGTAGGAGTTCTTAAATACCCTCTGTGAACTGGCATGGGAACTCACAACAATGACATGGTTCTACCGGGTGGGCGGGTGACTGGGCAGACGAGATGGTTCAGATTACCAGGAAATGTGGAGTTTTCTGGTTCTCTTTCTGATCTGCACGTTTCTTTCTGTTCACATTTTTTACTACACACGTAAGAAAGTTCGCCCGCTGTACATTTCATCTCGTAGGACAATATACAGTGTCATCTGTATATTTGAAAGTCATAGCAAACTGAGTGCATTTGTTCATAGCTGACAAAAGTACTCCCGGCCCCACATCATACATTAAAAACATTAATTTTTTATATGAGTAGAACTTGCCTGATTGGCTATGCTATAAACAACAACTGCACCGGCTGTGGCTTCATGCATGAAGCAATAGTAAGGTAGGAGTACGTCTTTATTAGTAGTTGGATTCCTAAAGTGGCAACATCAACCACAGTCCAGGGAGTGCAGTCGATTAGAACCTATGAAACCATGTAACCATATCCAGCTAGCTGCTACCTCTTGGCTACTGTGAGCCAGTGACTGCTTGGATTGGAGTGCACTGTATACTTCACCGGATGACAGAAGGTGACCATCTAAAATATTCACTACTCGAATACTAGTAATGATGAACGTCATGCGGTCACGTCAGAAGCTTGTTCTAGCCCTGGCGTCCCTATGTGTACAAAGCCAGGCCTCACTCCCATTGTATAGCCATCTCTAGCTAGCTGACTAGATCTGCTCCTTTAACCAAGAGAAATTGCCTTCGGTCTGTCTGACTGCCCCTTGACTGCTGTGAGTCCTCTTCACAACCGCACCAGCCTTTCAAGTCTCACGCGTGTCATCATGGTCAAAAGCTCCTCTTCTAAGATGCACTTCTTGTGTCCAGCTTTGAAAGTGCATCTAGCCCTTTAGTGGGTTTTGGATGATTGAATGACAACGTGATTAGAGGTCTAACCTAGTTTCTAAGTGTTGGACAGGAAATGGGTTAACTCACATGTATTTGATGAAAGCCAAAATGATGTGTTGTTGTATAAACAATCTAGTTCAAACACAAGACAACAATGCAAATGAACTCATGCAAGGCTTATTCATTGTGGGATTTCGATGACTCATATGAAAGCAAACACGTTGAAAAATAATTAATGAGACATGAGGGATTGCATATGAAAGGTCTCACCTTTTAGAGCTTGCTATATTGAAAGACAATTATATAAATGATCTTAATGAATGATTCAACACCAAGTGTGACTTGATGGCTTGAGATAAAGATAGCAAGGAAAGGCTTTGAGGTACTAAGCAAGGGTGAAGGGCAAGTGACGGCTTGGCGACTAAGGAACCTAGCTAGGATGAAGAAGGAAGTACTTGCATTTAGTTGAGGTACCAATCAAACCTTGATGGTCACATTGAAATGGAGGATCAAACACATTAGATGAATTATGGAAGTGACTTGATACATTTGGAGTTAACTCACATTTGTTGAATGGAATCAAGTTACATGCTCAAGATGGCTATGCTCAAGGAGAAAATCAAGATTGACATGATGACACCCTCACTTGATGAAGATTGAGAACTACGACAATCGGTTCCAAGGATTTCAACTCAAGCGACTCAACTCCGCTTTTCATTTGATCTTGAGTTAATAGGTATGGCGTACTATTAAGAGAGATGCATCATGTAGATAGATACTTATTCATAAGTGCTCAAGCCAACCTATGTGAAGTTTGAGTGTTTGAGAGCCAAAAGAGCTAACCTATGTTTGCTGAGACTGGCAATACCGAACGTGTCTAGTATTGATACCGGACGTGTCCGGTTTTTGCCCAGCCACAACAACTTTCTCGGTGTTCTTGATTTGGTTCGTCGGGAGTTCTGACAAATGTCAGGAGTTCTAGGAGTCAAAAGTTCCAGTAATCATCGAGAGTTCTGGTGCCTCACATGCGCCACTAACTTAGTGACCGTTGGCGGTGCACAGGCAATACCGGACGTGTTCGGTATTCCAACGGCTATAAAATGGCTAGTTTTTGAGTGGGGTCAATAAATATCCCCAAGCCTTCACCTTTGGAGGCTGCTGATTCTGCTGACATTCTTACACGTTTTTGAGCCTTGAGAACACTCTCTAACTCTCTCTTAGTAGGTGATTGATTAAAACTTGCAAAATCCATCTTGTGGGTTGAGTGAGATTCAAATTAAGAGCAAACCACCCTTGAGCACTTGTGCATATTTGTTGATCTCATGATTTATATTTGTTACTCTTAGACTCTTTGGTCCTAGGCGGCTAGGCGTCGCCGGAGAGCACCCAAGAGATTGTGGTGTGCCTCGGGAAGTTTGTAACTGTTCGATTCCACCGCCAAGGGAAGGGATCAACTAGTGGAAGGAGAAAAGGAGTTGGAAAAGACTCCGGCTAGAGTGGCCTTCTTGGTCCTCTAGAGCTGACCTTCGCTGGGTCGCTCGCAGCCCCCTCAATGGAGAGTAGGACTCAACGAAGTCCGAACTTCAATAAAACAAATGCCGTGTCTCGATCTCTCTTTACATTTGGTATTTGTGATCTTTGTGTGTTGTTTGAGCTTGACAACAAGTTACCAACAATGGTCTGCAACTTGGATTGAAAGGAGAAATCAATCGGAGCAAGTCGAGGGCTGGCTGGGCAGAACCCGTGTATACCAGACGCGTCTGGTATTGATACCGAACACATCCGGTATTTGGAGCTTGTCCTGATTTTATATGTTCTTTGCTCTAAACTATGTTGAGCAGGGTTGTAGCTCCTATACGTATTCTATATACCTTGTATTCTCTGTTGGCTAACACGTGCGGGGTTTATTTCTCTGATTTGGAGTTTCCAACTCTAATCGTTTCCGCATTTTGAAGGGTTGAATTTTTAGAAACGCCTATTCACCCTCAAGGCGGCATCCTCGGTCCTTTCAAGCTTTCCTGCGCATTCACTTCCCTCTCGGCTACCGCGCAAGGTCTATATGGGAGGAGCGTCCCCCTTCCCTCAAAGATTCTGAATTTTGACCAAATATATATAGAGAAGTATTGATGATTATGATGCGTAATAAGTATCATTACATTGATCTTAAATTATATTTTCGTAATAAGCCTAATAGGATATCTAAAGATTCTGTGTCAAACTTTGTTCAACTTGCAAGAATCTTGCAGCGAGGACCAAGTCTTGCCTTAGTCTAATGCAGAACAGAGGAGCCATTGGTGTTGAAATATTACTGCACACACAAGAAAGTCTGACCTCTTTTGAGGAATTTGAAGGTACAGCGTACACATGACAACGTCCCTCTCTATCTCGGCTCCCCCTCTCTTTTATAAATTGGTAGGAGTAGTCGTTGTTTTACAAACTAGTTGCCCCCCTCCCCCCTCTCTCTCTCTCATTGGCCCTTTCCCTCGGTGTAGCTCTATCAGTGCCACGTCCCACTGGATCCAATCCTCTCGCTGTAGCACCGCGTTGAACATGATGCATGGACAGAGCAGCTTCTGGACAACATATTGGTTGTCAGATCTGGTTGGTGAAGAGACTGACCTTCCATTGGTGATTTGCCCCGCTGCAAGCTTGCTAGAGTGATTGAGCGACGGTCTACGAAAGAAAACCCAAACCTTGGTCGTGTCTACTTCAAGTGCTAGAGGAATGGGGTGAGCTTCTTTGTCACTTCTTTGGTAATAACTATTGCAATGCTCGGTTCAATTTTTTTAAACAAATTTGTGCGGTATCCAAAACTCTATGGTTATTACGTATGGCAACGACAGTATCTTGAGGATTTGAAAAAGTTAGGCACGATGCAAGTCAGGCTAATGGACTCAGAGGACGAAGAGGAGGAAGGTAGCGAAGTCCATTTGAATGGCGGAGCTGACAGCAAAGCATTGGAACTCAGCATGCAGAACCTGCAACTGAAGTTGAACATATTTTTCTTTGTCGTGTTCTGGTTGTTGGATTTGGAATCATGTATTATGTTGTATTGAAGTAGGTCATCAACATGTTAGATTTGGAGTGCTCTGTTTCGCACTAGCTATGATGATCTATGAAGAATAGCAACTTGTTGAGAAGGTGTTTGGTATGGCGATGTATAAAGAATAGCAACTTGTTGAGAAGGCCATCAACAAGGGAAGATACATAAGGAAGAGTAACAACATGTACTCCCTCTGTACTCCCAACATAACGAAGATACATCAAATGCAACGTGAGGTACATCAAATGGAACTTTATTTACTCCTCTACTCATCGTTGGTATCATTGTCATCGTCCTCCTCCTCTATAGCCATGAGGCCCTTTTGCTCATCAATGGTGATGTGGTTGGCCACCTGCTCAGCATCGGCACGAATCAAGTTGCGCTAGTGCTTCTTGGTGTTGTGGGCGTTGCTGATTCCCTGCATCACGACACTAGTGTCGAAGCCGTCTATCCATCTCTAGTAGCAGGTGAGGATGTACTTCACTTTGTGTGCATGATTCTTGTTTAGGTAGGCTGACGGTTCTTCTAGGACATCGGCGAGTTGGTCAAAAATGAAGACGTAACTGCTCACCTTTTTAACCTGAGTTAGGGTGAGGGTGCCTACATTGGTATTTTCTACCATACTATTGATCTTCCAGAAAGCCTTACTCATGATGCTAATGGCCCAATCGTCTCTATCTCCAAAGGGATCCACCGGAGCTTCATCTTGATTCACCACGGGCATGGTGTCATCC
>PUID01043167.1:22370-34722 GCA_002993905.1 Miscanthus sacchariflorus
CCACGTCCTCGTCGGTGTCGATGATGCCGTTCATCAGCTCCGTGTACCGCGCCAGCACCAGCGGGCCCGACGCCGCCGACGCCTCGTAGGCGACCAGGTTCCGGAGCACCACCTCCGTGTTGGAGTCTAGGGTCACCACGGGCAGGTGGAACGTCACCGTCCTGGCGTCGAACGCGATGGTGGACAGGTCGCCGGAGGTGGGGCAGAACTGGATGCCCACGTTGGCGAGCTCGGAAACCGAGGGGATCATGATCTCCTCGATCAGAGGCGGCCGGGTGAGGTACCCCGCGCCGTTCGGGTCGTGGGCGTGGTGCGTGCTCCCGTCGGCGCCGGACATGAAGAAGGCCTCGACGGGTTGCTTCATCGCCGAGAACCCCGGCACGACGGTGAGCATCTTCCACGGCGCCTTGACGGCGAACGCGATCGGCCTCGTCACGTAGCGCATCCGGCCGCTGTTGAGCCCCGACGCCATGCTCGACACCGTGAGCAGCAGCTGCTTCACGTACTCGCAGCCGGCGGCTGGTTTCTGCTCTTCATCGCCGCCGCCGCCGTCCACCGGCTGCTCCTCGATGTCGTAGCCGTCTTCGCGGCGACTACCGTGGGCGTCGGCCTCCGCCGCGCCGCCATCGTCTGGCTTCGGCACAAGCAGATAGTAGAGCACCTCGAGCAGGTGCGCGTTCTTGGTGACGTCAATCGCGGGGAACTTGTCCAGCATCTTGAACGGGCAGAGCTCCTTCATGAGCCCGGTGACCATCCGCGGGAGCAGCTCGCCGGCCTCGGCAGGCGACGCGCACTGCGGCTCGAGGATCCTGCGGAGGAGGAAGAGCGGGACCTGGTTCTCGAGCATGAGCATGTCGCGGAGGATGAGGCTGTGCGCCGACTTCCTCCCGGCGAAGTCGACGAGGTGCTGCATCCTCGACGTCACCCTCCGCAGTGCCTTGACGTCGGTGGCGACGTCGCCGTCGTTGGCCCCGGCGACCGCGTAGACCTGCAGGAACTCGAGCAGGAAGGCGCTGTCGACGAGCATCATCCACGCGAGCGTCTCGCCGCTGAAGTCGAGGTTGCGGTGGTAGTAGGCGCGGACCTTGCGCTCGAGGCGCTTGAACTGGTCGACGAGCGCGTCGAGCCTGACCCCGCCGTCCCGGAGCCGCTTCTGCGCGCGGCGCGCGGCGGCGAGCTTGTAGCGCTCCATCTCGTACAGCTCGGGCCGCCAGTGGTGGTAGGGCCCCAGCGCGATGAACTGCGGCGTGTAGGCCTCCGGCTTGTGCACCTGCAGCGGCTTGGGCACGTTGAAAACGGACACCGGGATGCCCGTGTCGTCGTCATCGTCCCCGGGGGCGCCCTCCTCCAGGGACTGCCGGATCTGGACCACCCACCGGACCTCGTTGAACACCAGCGGCGTCCCGTGACGGCTGGTGTCTGGATGATCGGAGGAAGCTATTGCTACCGGTCCTACACGTACTCGCCACGTACGTAGGTGCTGCGGGCCGATCACGATCACTGACCGACTAAGCTCAGTTACGAGCTGAGAAGTTAGCTTAGCTTAGTTGCAGGCTGTTGCTTATCGATTGGACCACTGGTTGGAATATATACTGCTGTGCAGCACAGCAGCAGTGATTTTACGATTACTTAATTTCGTTAAAAAATAGCAAGGAATAAAGTGTAAGTTGGTGGCACAGTGCTTTTGGATTGAGTTTTTGAAATGCAGAGGCTTCATTTTTCACATGTAAAATTTGGGTGTCCATTCTTAGGTACCATCACCATGCCTCATATTTTCCCCTCCTGTTGTCGAACTGACCGTGTCTTATCCTTTTCTATTCCACACGTTTTCTTTATGCAGAGGAGACAATAATGTTATCAGTCAGAGTGAATTTTTTTTATGGAAACAGGAGGGGTGTGAACCCCTACTGTGCTTTTATTAAAATTAAATGCATGTTCTCCACACTAGTCTCATGATGCAAAGAAAGTTACAAAGAAAATAGAAACTATTACACATAAGCTTCCAGCCATAGATCTATACTAGGATGAAAAGAAGATTTTGCTCTTAGTATAACTAAAGCAAATTCTGATTTGAAGATCATTTTGCAGCGACGCACAGAAGCTGGTATGTTTCTGAAGATGACATCATTGCGACATGTCCAAATTGCCCAACACATAGTAATTATCACTTCCATGAAGTAAGGCAGGTGAAGTTATAGCCTGGAGGTCTCATGTTCAGATGTGCAATTCACCGGGATCATCAGGTTCAGGGTATTCCAACAAGCCTGAGCGAAGGGGCAATAAAAAAAAAGATGGGAGAGAGATTCCTCCACCCTCTGAGAGCAGAACACACAATTATAGTCCTGTAGAACATATGCTTTCTTCTTAATAACTCTCTAGTACTGAGCCTGTCTTTGAGTAGTAACCAAAAGAAGAATTTTCTTTTATTTTGACAGGAGTTTTCCCACAGCCATTTGTAAACTTGATGAACTTGTGAACTTCCAATTAGGACTTTGTATGCTCTTCTTGATGTGAATAGATTGTTTCCCCATATGTAGCTCCATTGGTCTGGCTGTGACAGAATATGTACACTTTGCATCATAACTTGAAGCTGTTGAAATTGTTCATAGGCTTCAATGGATAGTGGCAAATGAAAAAGGGTAATAGGGGAGGTTGCTGACTTCATTTTGTTCACTGAAATAAAAGCATCTTTGCTGAAGAAAAACAATTCTGGGTAGGTATGTTGCAGAACCTGACCATTCCAAAGATGAAACAAGATAAACCATCAAATAAATTAGCCATAGCAAGACCCTTGAAGGAATCCATCAATTTCAATATGTCTTTTCACCAAAAGGATCCCCTAAAGTTGTTAGTAAGCCTTGGTAATTTTCCATTCGAATAGTATTTATCCCAAACAAGTTGCACCCATAGAATGGAAACTTTGTTATAAAACTTATGCAGATGTTTCAACATAAGACATTCATTCTGTGTTGATAGGTTTAGAATACCCAGACCACCTTCCTCCTTTGGAATGCATACCATTGGCCAAGCAGCTTTTGGTGGTTGTTTATTGTTCACATCAGAGCCTCTCCACAAGCAATGGTTCCTAAATTTATCAATTTGCTTGATAATTGTCTTGGGCAAAATGTAAGTACTCATAGCAAATGTAGGTAGTGCAGTGAAAACTGCATTGGTAAGTTCTAGTCTACCAGCTTGGATCAAGAAGGATGATACACTTACAAGGCTTCTCTCACATTTAGTAACAAGAGGCCAGAAATCTGCTACTGTGGGTCTAGCAATGCTGAGTGGCAGACCAAGATATGTAAAAGGCAGAGATCCCTTGGAGCAACCAAAAGTATTGGCTAACTCATCAAACTTTTGGTCCTGTATATTTATAGGCACCATGAAGGATTTGTCATAATTTACCTTGAGTCCAGTGGATTCCCCAAACTTGTTGAGTAGATTTTTCAGATGAATCAGTTGATTTGTGTCCCCTTGCATAAAGATGAGTGTATCATCTGCATACCGTAGGATAGGGAAGTCTTGATCATTTCTTAGAGAAATTGGTAGTCTTAAATCACCATCTAAGCAGAAAGCATTTAGAAGAGTCTGAAGAAAGTCAGCAGCCAACACAAACAAAAGGGGTCAAAGAGGATCCCCTTGTCTTACTCTGATGCAGTGGAAAACCTTACCTGGCACTCCATTTAGGAGGACAGCTGAAGTACCTGTACTAAAAATTTGTTGCATCCATTGTAGCCACTTCTCTGGGAAACACTTTGCTCTTATAATCTGCAACATAAGCTGATGTTCTACTTTGTCAAATGCTTTCTCAAAATCTAGCTTCAAAATTACTAGCTCCTTTTTTGACCGATGGCACATGTGAAGATACTCAAGGGCCCATGCCAGACAATCTTGTATTGCTCTATGCTTAATAAAACCATACTGATTCTTATGTATCAAAGAAGGCAAAATCAGTTGTAATCTATTGGCCAGAACCTTGGTGATGATCTTGATTGAATTGTTTAAAAGGGATATGGGCCTAAAATCTGATATCTTCTTTGGATCATCCTTCTTAGGAATGAGAGTAATGTATGAACCATTAATGCTCCACAGACAAATTTGCCCTTTATGAAAATCTTCAAAAAGTCTATAGAAATCTTCACAAATTATTGGTCAACATTTTTTTAGAAAATCAATGTTGAACCCATCTGGACCAGGTGCTTTGTAAGAAGGTAAATTCTTCACTACCTGATCTATCTTAGTTTTTGTGAAATTCATCACCAAATGGGAAAGATCTCTCTGACCAACAAAGTGCTGGGAGAGATCCAACTAGATTCCAGTAAAGTTTGAGGTTCCCAATCTCTCTTTAAAAGACTGCCACAATAACTCAGCTTTGGATTCATGATCATATACTAAATCACCATTGTCATTAGCCAAATATGTTATCAAGTTTCTTCTGTATTTCATAGTGGCATGAGCATGAAAGAAATGTGTGCTAGCATCACCCAAAGTAACCCACTTGATTTGCCCTCTTTGCTTCTGGTATGACTTTTGCTGTTTAAGAAGAGAAACTAAATTGTCCTCCAAAATGACTCTAAAGTTTTATTCTACAAGGTAAAGATCTCTGAATTCCTCCAGGAAATTAAGTAAGCCAAGAACAAGCTTAACTCTTTCAATAGTCTCTTTCAAATTTGATAATGTGTGGCTCCAGTCCTTCAAAGTTTTTCTCAATTTTTAAACTTAGCAGTAATGCTTTTAGCTGCATCATGAAGCTGGCTTGATTGCAGCCAGCCTTCCTGAACTTGGCTGATAAAGTCATCATGTTACATCCAAAAAATTTCAAAACAAAAAATATGACTTCTAGGAATGGAAGTATTAATGGAAATTAGACAGGGTGTGTGATCAGAGGTTTCCATACTCATAGTGGTTACATAGGAATGGGGATAATTTAAGGTCTAACAAGCTGAAGTGAAAAACCAATCCAAACGTTCAAGCAAAGGGGAAAATTGCTTATTTGACCAAGTAAATCTTTTGCCCTTTAGTGGTAACTCAACCAGACCCAGCATGCTAATAGCATTGTTAAAAAGAAGCATTTTAGCAACATCTGCATCTGGCTTATTCCTATCCTCAGGATTTCTGTACAGGTTAAAATCACCAACAACTAGCCAGTCAATGTCATCAGGCATTTGGATATGCTTTAACTATTGCAAAAATTCTCTTTTGCCATTGGGGTGCATGGAGCATAAATGTTAGTGAGGAGCCATCGTGCACCGTTATGCAGGGAAAAGAATTCCACAGTGTTTGCATATGAGTTCTGGAAGACACAAGTACCATGAGAGCAAGAGCTTTTCTAGAGAATGATTGAGCCACCAGAAGCACCCACAGATGGTTAGAAGTCAAAACAGTCAAAAGAGGGAGGACAAAAGAGTTTAAGAAAATTAAGATCAAAGTGATCACGCTTGGTTTCTTATAAGCAAGCAACATCATAGGAGCTTTCCACTATTCTATCCCTAATAGAGTTCCATTTCTTGTCTGAGTTTATACCTCGGACATTCTAACATAACACTTTCCAAGACCTATTATTCATAGATTAAACAAAAGACTATAAAAGGAGCTTCTTAGATATCTAAGAGCTAAGGAGCCTAGTAGTTTCACTTGTCGTACTCTGGCAGCTTAGAAGAGCTTGCCTCATCACTAGTTGCTTCTTCAACTACATCTTTTCTGGATCTTTTTTCTTTTGTAGCTTTTCCTTCATCCTTAGCTTCTTCTCCAGCATTAGTAGCCTTGTCTGCAACCTTCTTAGTGTTTCTTGCTTTTGGCTTGCTCACAGCTTTCTTAGCAGCTGGCTTGGCATGGAGTTTGTCCTCAGTCGGCTTATTAGGATCCATCTTGCAGAAGCTGGTGCCAAGATCACGCACTACAGATGAAGATATTAAAGGAGGTTTAGTATCATAGCCGAGATAATTTTTGTCTTTGTAGATGGATGGTTTAAACCCCTTATTAAGTGAATGAAGTCTGTCACTGTGTCTGACTTCTGATTCAGAAATGATAGGTTTCTTACCTCTCTTAATACCTTTCTTTGGAGCAGGAGAAGGGGTGGAGTTTTGAAGTTCTAGAACAGGTTGAACAGAGTTGGCCTGAGATTGTGAATCAGCAGGAGGCTCGAAGACATACTTGGATGTAGAATCCTCAAGGGATTGGGAGTGTTCCGAAGGGGCTTATTCCTTTGCATCAATAGAACTGCATAATTCAGAGATAGTGACAGAGGGCTTATTTTTAGGAAGAGAAAAGATGAAGCAGGTACCAGATGAGGAAGAAGTAAGATGAGTCCATGCTGGTGACTTGAGGAATTAGGTGGCCCATTCATTTGAGGAATCCTTGAGCAGCAGCAAGGTGAAGAAATCCATCCATTCTGAAGGAATGGAGACAAAAGGAAGCTCTTGATACTTGCTTGAAAAGTATTTGGCCCACAAACAGAGAGCAGGCGATCTTGGGATTAAAGTATTGGCACTACTAGCAACCTCTGAACCATCCTAATTGTAACTTTCAAAAGCAAAAGGTTCTAAAAAAATGGCTTCATGGGCTGCTTTCCAGAGGCAGGGTCAGACAACAGAGCTTGCTTGTTATATTTGTCTAGAAGGACAGGATCAATTTCAGGCATCAAAGTTCTGACCATTCCAACTTGAATATTATGATGTTGATCTGCAGGTGCTTAATTAGCAGTAGGTGCATCAACATGCCCCTGTCCAGCATTAGCATTGTCAATGTCATGTTCCTGTGCAACAGCATTCAAAGGATCACCCCTTGGTTTTCTTCCATGTGTTGGTTAAGAGCTAGGTCATTGCCAACATAGCCCAGAAGGTTCTCTTCTTGAACTTCTTGTACAACTTGGAACTGAGGTATATTCTGTAGATTAGGAAAGACAAACACATTCTCTACATCATCTATAAGAGGTGGTGGCAAATCATCAACATCAGAGTCTATCAAACCATCCATGGCTATAACCTAACCCTCATCATCCAAAGGCATCTCAACCAAGCCTTCTTCTACAGCTTGAATAACTTCTTCAAAAGCTTATTGTTCAGACTGATTGCCCTAAACTTGCTCACCATCAATATCCTGAGGTTGAGGAATTGGAATGAGATTAGGAATCTCTTCCTCTAGGTCTTGATGCTGTTCTTGATTGCCCTGTTCTACCTATTCTGGCCATACACCCCAACCAAGTGGGCCTAACAGTTCTAGATTGGGCTGAACTTGTGGTTCTGAGGTGGAGGTGGTGGTGGTGGGACTTGTCCCATTTGGCCAAACCCATGTTAGATGAACTGGTTGGGGTTAAAATCATCATCAAGAGGAGGAAAATCTTCACCCTATGGACTAGCACCAAGCATATTGCTCTACATAATCTCACATTGCATGGCCTAGCCATTAGATTCAAAACCAACACCCTTAGTGAAGACAAAAAAGCAAGGTATCTCATCAAGGCTTGTCACTCGGACCTTAACAATAGTTCTAGCCTGATTATAATGGTCCTCCTCCCAAATCAAAAGCTTACCAAAGGATGAAACAACTTTGTTCACTAAAGGTTGAGTCCACAAGTCCAAATTGAGACCCAACATCATGAGCCAGACCTCATGTGACATCACTGCAGTACGATTGTTCCAAGCACGATTGTGTGGAATAAAAGAGATCGTACCGCTTCCATAGGGATGTGGATTGTTGTTGATGAGATTGTCACGTTCATGCATGTAGTTGAAGCGGACATATGCTTGACCAAAAGGGCACGGTCGCATGGATCTAAAGCCAACATTTTGCTCTCCAGGCAAATCTTCTATCACATTGCGGATGTCAACCCAATCCATAGGCGCAGCCGGCATCGAGTGAAGTCTAATGATAGCAAGATCACTGTTCTGCTGCGGCACATGTCCCACCACTATGCGACGCAAGACAGGGCAACCATGAACAACCTGCCTTTGCATCCCCACAGGCAGAAAGGGTGTAGGATCAACAAGACGAAAGGCCATTACGCTCTGTGAATCAGAAGATTGTGTCACTAAAGCAGGGGACGTGTCGGTGTTTCTAGTTGCCACCGATGAGTAAATTTGTATTATTGTGCGTCTGGCCCGGATGATGTGCTAAGGGGAGACAAGGTTTATACTGGTTTGGGCAGAATGTCCCTACGTCCAGTTCATTGTTGCTGCTCATGTTACTAACACTGAAAGTTCATAGTAGGGGTTACAAACGGTCAAGAGAGGGACTGGTCCCAAGTCTCTGGTCGTGTGTTGTCGTGAGCTCTGATTCGAGTTGAGTCGAGTCGAGCTCGGATGTGGATGTCTTTGGTTCGGTTCGATATGCGATGCCTTTAATGGGATGCCCTATTTTCCCTTTTATAGGCCAAGGGAAAGCAGGGGTTATAACGGAGGGAAGAGAGGAGAATGGGAAGGAGAAGGAGTCCACTAGGATCGTTGGGTCCTTCTTTCCCTTCACATGGGTCCCACCGACCCTGTAGACGTCAATAGGGATAGCTCCACGTCGCGGCCCTATCCGTCACTAGCGCCATGTGCAGGCATCATCTCCTAGTCGTGGTGCTCCACTCCGTCCTGGCGGACATCGTGGTGAACTAACGTGTCTGTCAGTGTTCGTACGAGGGTTAGGCAGAACAGTACCGATATGCCCGATGCTGTTCCTAATGTGAGTCCCCAGGCATGGCCTGTCATGACCATGGGTTATATCGGGGCATGTCGGTCGCTTCCCTAGTGTCAGAGCTTTTACCTAGACCCACATGCTTGGTCCTAGAGTGGTTGGCGGCGGTATGGGTCTCCGTCGGGTGAGATGGAGCCCATAGCTCTCGGTACTGGCCGAGGCGGCGCCCCACCCTCGGGGGTCGGGTGAGAGGCAGAGCCAAACCTCAGGGGCCAGCCAAGGTGGAGCCCGTGGCTTCGGTGTCGGGCGAGGCAGAGCCACCCTCAGGGGTCAGGAGAGGCGGAGCCCACAGCCTTAGTGTTAGGCAAGGCAGAGCCAACCCTTAGGGGTTAGACAAGGCAGAGCCCGCGGCCTCGGTGTCGGCCGAGGTAGAGCCAACCCTTGGGGGTCGGACAAGGCGGAGCCCGTGGCCTCGGTGTCAGGTGAGGCGGAGCCACCCTTAGGGGTCGGACAAGGTGGAGCCTGTGGCCTCGGTATCGGGTGAGGCGGAGCCACCCTCAGGGGTCGGGCAAGGCAGATCCCATAGCCTCAGTGTCGGCTGAGGCGGAGCCAACCCTCAGGGGTCAGACGAGGCAGAGCCTATGGCCTTGGTGTCGGGTGAGGTGGAGCCACCCTCAGGAGTCGGACAAAGCGGAGCCCGTGGCCTCGGTGTCAGGTGAGGCAGAGCCACCCTCAGGGGTCGAGTGAGGCGGAGCTTGTGTACCTGGGGGTCGACAAGAGTTGTTATCACGCTCTTAACCACTCGGATGAATCAACGTTGATGGTTATTAGCTCCTCCTCTTGGGGTACCCTAGTATTGGTCCCAACAGTAGCCCTCGAGCCTGTCGAGGAGTAGAATACTCCTTCAGAGGTTTTTCCAAAAGAGAGGACTCTGAGGACCCTGGCCTTCTTTTGTTGCCCATGGCATGTCCTGGGGATGGTGATTCCCTCTTGTCAAGGTCGAACCCTTTGTAGGTATGGCCGTGAGATTTGGTGGTTAGTTCGATTGGGTCCCAGCATCCTGTTCGTGGGGATTCGGCTAGGGTCAGTTTGGTGACCGACTTTATTTTCTCAGTGGTCAATCCATATAGTTCTCGGGTCCATTCGACCAGTCTTGAGGGCTCTCTACCTTTCTTTACGAAAAAACCATGGATCGTACCTGGCTAAGACTCGATCGTGGGCCGAGATGCCCATGGCGCTCGTGCGCCTAGGTACTGGCTGCTTGCGGGTCCATCCCTTATTCTAAGGGTGCCCGGAGCGGTTGTCGAGCTCGTTGATGGGCCAACCTTCAAACTCCTAGGCCCAGGCGGGCCATGGAGGTGTCTTTTGACCCGTATTCCTCTTACTTGCGATGAGTCGTGGCCCGTCCAGAGAGGCAAAATGTCCGATGAGTTTTTCGAGGGGACGGATAGAGATCACGTGCGCACTTCCCGCGGTGGGACTTTGTGGCAGATCATGGCAGGCATGGAGATCTAGGTGGATGGTTGGTTTTCTCGCATCCATCACCCCTATAAAACCAAAGGGTTTGCCCCTAGGGTTCCATACCTTACATCCTTGCCTCCATAGCCACGACCACAACCACCAATCGCCTAGGGTTCCCCATCTCTGCATCCCTGCCACCATCAAGCCTGCATCCAACCGCCCCCACCTCCAATGGATCCATGGTGCCGCTCCGACATTACCTTCCAACGCATGGAAGGTCTCGTCCGTTGTGGTCTTCTCCGTGCATAGACCTCGGCCGAGGAGTGGCTACTGCCCGACGAGGAGGATATGCCATCACCATCTGATGGCTATGTGGTGTCATTCGCCCACTTCCATGAGCATGAGTTCGTGACCCCCGTCCACAGATTTCTCTAGAGGATGCTGCACTACTACAAGATCGAGCCGCAGCACCTCAATCCCAACGGAATCCAACATATGGTGGTGTTCATCGCCCTGTGCGAGGGATTCCTAGGGATCAATCCCCACTTCAACCTATGGAGGCACTTCTTCGCCATCACCCTCCAGAAGAAGAGGGAGAAGAGCAGCAGGTAGGAGCTGCACACGCTGATTGGGTGCATCGGCATCCACCTCCGGAACAATCGGGTCGGCGAGTACCCATCGATGCGGCTATCAATGTCCAACAAGGGGTGGCATTCGCAGTGGTTCTACCTTAAGAACGATGCCACCTCCCCTCTGCTAGAGCTCACCAGACGCCTGATCGAAGAGGCCTCAGAGTCGTGGAGGAAGTGGGGTGTCCTGGAGAAAGACAAGAAGAAGATCTAGGACCACCTCACCGCCATCCGCATCCTGAAGGAGAGTGGCCTAAAGGGGCTAGGCATCATCGGGGCCTACCACGTGAGGAGGGTGGCGTCGTTGATGAAGCGCGCGCTCCTATTGTATGCGATGGCGCCTGAGGCATCATTCGACGGGACGGCGCTCGCCAAGGGGGTGCTCCCCAACTCCGAGATTGCGCAACGCATCAAGGAGGCACTAGAGCCCTCGTAGGACAACGTAGGCACCCCCCTTGATTTCGTGTACCCGGTGCTAGGGCATCCTCTGATGTGGCCAGAACTTGGCTACGTCATCTTCATAAGTTTCCCCTCCTCATGCCTCCTCTTCAATTGATCTCCCAATCTCTTGATACTAACATTGAGAGGGGCGGGACAAGCCGAGGGACCTCATCCTCATGGATCACCTGGCTCCATTGCCGAGGGATTTGTCCATGAGGGTGGTGAATCGCACCGAGGGTGAGCGGCTGAGGAAGGCGAAGGAGGACAAGAGGAAAAAAAAGGTAGCGGAAGCTGCAGGCGCGGGAGCAAGGGGAGGATACCAATAGCGACGACGATATTGATGACAAAGACGATGATGCGGTAGTCGATGACATCGAGTGGGATGACCTAGAGAGCGAGGATGTGCTGACAGGTATTGGCTTGTCCTTGTAGGAGTCGGGACCCTTCCCGTTCCACGGAGGGGAGGGCATGCCTGGGGAGCCGGCGGAGATGGGCCAGACCATCAGTTTGCCCTAGGAGCCAATAGGTGCGGGCGGCTCTGCCACCATGCCCAAGGTGCCAGCAGAGGCGGGTGGCTCTACCGTCGCGCCCCAAGATCCAAGGGAAGTGAGCCCCTCTACCCAGGAGCAGGGGGTGGGCTCGAAACGGCCTCGCCCCGACGAGGTGGAGCAGAGGTCTGGGGGTTCGCCCCCAAATGTATCTGCCATCCGACAGCGCTGAGGTGAGTCATCAGCTTCGCTGTTTTCTTTGTTTTGGTTGGATTTCATTGTGATTTATGCTTTTCATTTCTTGCAGCATCATGAGGCGGCATAATCCTTTGGCGCTGGCACCAAAGAAGAGCGTCGCCTTCAAGCGAGGTGGCAGCCATCGGCTGGCGTCACACCCATTTTGGGTGGGAGCGGCATTGGTGTGACTACGTCGCTGGTTGGTCAGACGCCACCCACGGTGGCGCACGTGCCCTCGATGGGACAAGCAGGCGTGGGGGCTCCAGGGATGCCTTCGGAGGTCATAGAGTAGCCGGCGATGGAGGTGATACCACTGCCGACGATGGGGCGGACGGGGCTGTCGACCACGCTCGTGGCGCCGACCGTGGCGGGCGCGATGCAGCCGGTCAAGACCCCGCCAACGCAAGCGGTGAAAGGTCCTAATGGCTAGAGGGGGGTGAATAGCCTAATAAAAATTTCTACAACAACACTTAACCA
>PUID01043191.1:3799-14542 GCA_002993905.1 Miscanthus sacchariflorus
AAATTTAAACATGTTGTTTGTGGTAGTGTACTAAAGCTTAAAAAAAATTGGTGGCAAAAAACAAAAAAAAATATTTTGCCGAGTGCCAAACGGGGGGCACTCGGCAAAGTGGACGCCGTTAGGCCCCTATCAATCTTTGCCGAGTGCAGGTCTTTACCGAGTGCCATATTTTACCGAGTGCGGCGCTCGGCAAAGCAGGTCTTTGCCGAGTGCCCGAAATTTGGCACTCGGCAAAGATTTTTACACTTGGCAAATCACGTGTTCCCCGTAGTGATAGTTTCACTGCCGGGTGAGCAACTGGTACTGTTAGGTTTTTTTCACACAAAAAAACTAGCAGCATGTTGTCTCCGCCACCACCATGGTGCCACAACTCATGCGCCGTTGGCCCGCAGCCATGCCGGGTCGCCACAGCTGCTGTGCCCCACCTTATCCTATTTGTTTAGCCGTCCAATCCTCCTATAATTTGATATAATGTTCTGAGACTTTCATTGGATTCTTCTAGCTTGCTTAGTTTTAACCACATATGATGCAATAACATGGTGGATTATTTCATAAATGCAATAATGATGCAACAACTATATTTGTATTCCTAAGGAAATTGTACGTGCTATAACATGTGGGGAATTGTTCTAGTTCTATATAATGGAAGCCACCAAGCCCTCAAGGGTTTAGGTATGACAGTAATCTTTACCAAGACAACGAAGCAAATGAGAAAGTTTATTTATGTCAATACTACCTACTACCCTACTAAAATATATGTACTCCCTCCGTTCCAAATTATAAGGGTGTGTTTGGTTGAACTGTGGCTGTGGGAAAAAGCTGCTGTGGGCTGTGAGCTGTGGAAAAGCTGCTGTGGGTTGTGGGCTGTAGAAAAACTGAAAGCTGTTTGGTTAAACAAGTATAAAATATACCTTCTATCTTTATCTCTCTTGAAATAACTATGGAAGAGCTTTTTATTCCATCAATTTCGAAAAGCAGAAAGCCAAAAGCCAAAAGTAGGGTCAAACCAGCTTTCAAAAATATACTACGGAAAAGCAGCTGCTTCTGAAAAAGCCGCCTAAAAAAGCAGCCCATTTGGTTGGGCTTTTGGCTTTTGGGGCGAAAAACCTAAGTCAAAAGCCCAACCAAACGGACCCTAAGTCATTTTGACTTTTTTAGTTCATCCATTTTGCTATGTATCTAGACATATTATTATATCTAGATGCATAGCAAAATTGATGTATCAAAAAAGTCAGAGCGACTTATAATTTGGAACGGTGGGAGTATATGCTAATGCTAATTTATTTAAATTTAAACCTGGCACATAATTAATTATTTCACCCATCTACCCACCAACCCTCTTCTCCAACCACGTGGAGAGGAGAGGGGGAGCATAATACCCCATCCAATATCTTCTTATGGTCCAACTCCTTGCGTGAAACCAACCAGCATACACAGTAACCAAGGTGGTACTAATTCCAGTAGAACACAACAACTGTCCACAATGGGCCAAGAACACTAATGTGTCCGGGTATTGCTTTCTCTCTTCCTTCAAGATTAATTCCCTTGGCAGCTTACCATTTTCACACGACATGAATACCCAAAGATCTCCCCTTTGTACCACGGCCATGCCTTGTCCCCTCCATATATAGACTGATACACATGCACTAGCACACCATAGATTTTCTCATACAGGCAGAACAAAATTCCAAAGGTTGCGCTACTCCCCTGCCTCTAGGATGAAGCCTGTGTTAATCAAATGTTAAAAGAAGCAGGCGAGGTGACAGCCTGTGTAAATCAAATAAAAAAGTCAGCCACGATAAGGATCCCATTGGCTGATTGCCCAGCCCATCACTGGCGGAGAAGGGTCGATCTACATGGTGGTGAAGCTCAGAGTCACCCGTGCGCCACCATCCGCCTCCTCCAATGCATCGCAGTCGCCCACTTGTCTCTTTAATGGAGCCAAGGATCCTGGCCAGCAGCAAGCCCACGTGCTCAAGGCCTCAAGGGTCTAGGCGCCTCGTAGTGGTGGAGGTCATCTCTGTTCACTAGTCCCCGTGGTGGTGTTCCTTGTCCTCCACCTCCTTATTGTCACTGTAGTGCACACAATCGAGCATAATAAACGCTACGGACCTGCACAAGGAGAGGGGGCTCACCTTGTTGTGGACCTATGCCATGGATCTCGCTAGCTAGGGGCTCACCACACCATGGGTTTATGTCACTAGGAGGAGGCTGGGGCGGCCGCCACATGTTGCCGCGAGGAGGGTGGGACCTCACACCACCATCGCAGATGAATTACAGCTCGTCGGCCCTATTAGGATAGGACAAAGAATGAGAGATAGATGAGATGAGGAGCAATGGAAGTGGAGGGAGGGGTGTTGCGGCTCACCTCGAACCCCTGGATCTCGTAGACTCTAACACATCCACATGTTGCCCCATCTCCATGGATCAACATGGGGCAGGTGAGGCATCGGTGTGGGTACGGGCGAGGCATTGGCTTGGGGATGGGTGAGACCGGTGTCGCCAAGGATGACCTCCATGGAGGCAAGCATGATGACGAGGGATTCCACAGCCAATATAGCAACATATTCCCATAGCTATATATGGCCTAGGAAGGCCGAGGGGACGAGAGGCAGGCATAGGCTTTTGTGGTCACAATATGCATGAAGTGCCGCCGAAGACCAACCGCGCTAGATCCACACACAAGTCATCCAAATGTAGTTGCTGCTTCAACAACAGTGGGAAGGCGTAGGGGCGGCGGTGGGAAGAGAGTGAGAGAAGTGGAGGAGAAGAGGGCAATGGGAGAGAGAAGTGAGGTAGAAGGGGCTAGCAATGACCGGTAGCCTGGTGAGAGAAATGAGAAGTCACACCCTAAGGTAGGGTTTTAGATGGTCTAGGTCAAAATTAATAGAGGTGGCCTCATAAAAGGTCCACCTTTGAGAATGACCTTTATTTTCAGATGTGGACCTGTTAGGAGGCTCAAATCTGTTAAATTGATTTTCATAAGCATGTCTGTCTCCCGTAAATGAGATATCCTCTTGCGAAAATTGTTGGGTATATTTTTGGAGACATGAATACTTTTTGACTACCTCTGTTGATCAAATGGGTTGTCTCCTAAACTTAATTTTATAGTACTGCTTATGCAAAGTCTGCTTATGACCCTCACGTGGTATGGTTCCACATACATTTAGCAAGTCCCTTACACTTTTGTCCCTGTTTCATTAATAGAATTAACCCAAAGGTGCTAGAACGACAATGATTATAAGCTGCTCCGAAACTAGTTAAACAACCAAGGCAAAATTAATTCCACCACAAGACAACATATGGGCCACCATGGGCCGAAACTAGAATACTAATGGGCCAGAATATTAAATAAAGAGAACATTGCATATAGTTAAATTGAAGATTTGGGTTTTTAATAAATTTAAGCTTAGGGTTAAGTGTGACATTCGGAACCCACTGGTACTAGGTGTGACATGGTATTGTACTGGAACTATCAAGTTTAAGGGTCTAGATTTCACTTTGAGAGTTTAAGGGTCCCAATTTCACTATCAAAGAAATTCACTATTGAAAAAAACTTAAGAGACAAGTCGAGAAGTGCCTCGCTCTCATCCATATGTGATGAGTGGTTGACACAAGAGTTGAGAGGTTTGCTCCTAGTTGAATCATATTTCATATATGTGCTTGATTAGTCTAATGGCTAAGAGGAGGTGTCATGTTGTGTTGCATTGAGTGCATTATGCAACATGTCTTGACTTGTGGGTGTGTAGGTGTTGGGTGCGCTAAGGTGGTCGACAAGCGATGGAGAAGATCACACGAGAAGTACGTGCGCGATGGATCAGGAGCGGTGAAGGGTGGACGAGTAGGCTTGGACCGAAGAACTAATGAGTCGATGATGGACCATGGGCAGCTGGCATCATGCACATGAAGAGCAAGAGTACATGGGAGATGTCATAATCCAAGTCAAGGAGGAAGAGGACGATGTCATGGTACTTGCCAGAGGTCAGACATGCATCTACACCGAGGATGATGAAGATGGTGTCGGTCAAGTCAAGAAGGACGGTGAAGACATCAACCTTGATGAAGGTAGGACAAGTGTTGATAACCATGAGTCATGCTCGGCGAGGTATGCATGAGGGTTTGCCAGTTTGGTCCTCAATACCAAACATGGACATTTTGGTGATTTGGGCTTCAAAACCATTAGAGCCGGGTTTGACCAATTTGAGCCTCAAAACAGGAGAGTGGCAGATCGGTGGACAAGTGGTAGCATCTTGAAGATTGCAGGAAGGCAAAGCAAATTCGAGAAGGCATTGGGTCCGTTGGATGGACGAATAAATAGTTTGACCATTTTACCCCTATAGGGTATTTGGGTTGAGTACTTTATGTAAGGGCAACTTGGGGAATATCCAAATGCCCATATATAGGAGATGGCTGGTTTGGTGATCAAACCTTTTGGGAGTTGGCTCTCATTTAGTGGGTTGAGAGGTTTACTTAGATCTAGAGAGAGGGAGAGAGGAGAGGCTGTTTGATCTCAACTTTTTGCCATCCAAGCTTTGAGATATTCTAGGAATGGCTTGTAATCGCACATGGTGGAGTAATTAAAAGATCAATTTTGTGTTGCCCAGTTTTTTCCACCCAAAATCTAAAATTTCCCTTTTTTGGTGATTTTTGGAGCTATTTTCTTTGGTAATTTTCAATGTGCTGCTTTGGCTGCGTTGTAGGCTCGATATGAAGTATTTTTAGACCCTTGTAACTAGTCCAAATCATTACTTGAAGCCCAACTCTTATGCCTGAAGCTCCAATCTTCGAAACTCCTCTTTTCAAGCCACTTTTGATGATTTTCTTGATGATCTTTGTGCAGAGGTTTTTGGGACATTCTTAAATGATCTTTAGTTACTATGAGGGCTTGGGAATACACATAGCACTACCTTTGGCAGATTTCCCACGAGCACCTAGAAATTCCTGTTTGGATGAAAATCAACAAAACCCCCAATTCGAAGAGGGATTTTGAAATTCCTGATCAACCTTTGATCTTTTGACTTCATCTCTTTGGGGTAGATTCCAAGTGAGGTGTGCAAAGTTTTGAAATTTTTAGTTCTCATTTGAATTGGGTATTGATTTTTTTTTGCAGAGGATTTCGCTGAAAACAGAAAAAACTAGCCCCATGGTTTTCAAACTTCTCCGATTGAAGTGATTTTTGTTAGAGATGTTCTCTGTGATGTTATAAACCCCTCTGCCATTTTTCACAACTTTTGAAAGTCATTTGGTTAGGTTTTGACATTTGTCCTTTCGAGTGCTGAATTCTGAAAAATCATCATAGTCCAGTTTTCAGAATGAGCTCAGGCCGGTTTCAAAACCAGCTTAGACTGATTTTTGCTAAGGTTTCCAATTTCGCTTT
Source organism: Miscanthus sacchariflorus (assembly GCA_002993905.1). Taxonomy (NCBI): domain Eukaryota; kingdom Viridiplantae; phylum Streptophyta; class Magnoliopsida; order Poales; family Poaceae; genus Miscanthus; species Miscanthus sacchariflorus. The sequence goes on from PUID01043191.1 coordinate 9,177, forward strand.
GTTTTGACCTCAGTTTGCTTTAGCATCTTTTCAACCTATTTTGGGATGTATACGGGATCCATGGCCCTAGTGCGCCTGCACTGCTCGACCCCCCATAGAGTCGGGCCTGGGTTTGTATATCCGTTGTGGCTACATGACTTTCGCTAATTGTATGCTAGTGATTGTAAAAGTAAGTGATTTTCAAAGGCGGTTGACTTAAGATAACTGCCCTTAAAAATCAATTTTCAGAGCCGGTTGAGTTAAGTTAACCGTCCCTAAAAAAATTTCAAAAAATATTTTTAGTGTAGCACGAAGGGCTGAGGACTAACCATAGCTCACAAGATTTATTTTTCACTTGTTTTGATTAAGTGCTGACACCTAGGATTTGAACCCATAACCTCTCCATCACGCGATCCCTACCCTACCACCGCACCACACAATCACTTACGTTTTGTTCTAGGATGCTGTCTATTTGTACTAATATGTATGAATCTTGTAATCAATATTTTAACTCATAAACAATCTTAAATGAGAAAACTTTCAACTACAAAGTTTTAGATCTCGTCGAGCACCACAACATTGATATAGAACATTTCTCCATCCAAGGTCATTTGAAAATTTCAAAAATTTGAAATTCAAAATCTGAGAATTAATTTATATATTTGGAACCATAAATGATCTCAAACAAAAAATTTATCAACTACAAAGTTTTAGATCTCACCGAGCTCTACAATTTTAATATAAATTTTTGTCTTCATCCAACTTATTTAAAAAAGATATAAATTTATTTGTGTTATAGCTATTTTCAAAGACAGTTGACTTAGTCAACCGCCCTTGAAAATCAATTTTTAGAGACGGTTGACTTAATAAAACCGCCTCTAAAAATTACTCATTTTCAGCGACGGTTGACATAAGCAACCGTTCTTGAAAATAACATTTTCAGAGGCGGTTCTCTTAATGGAACCGCCCCTAAAAAGGAATACATTTTTATCGGCGGATTTCTAAATGGAACCGTCCCTAAAAAATGATTTCTAGCAACGGTTGTATATCCACAGTGCCTCCCGCGAAAGTTAGTGACGGCGTGCTAAGACAACCGCCTTTAGTAGAAAAGGGGGGCGTCTCTGAAAATCATTTCTGTACTAGTGTGTAAAAAAACTTTATTTCAAAAAACTGTTTAGAAAAAACTCTAATTAAACGCCATTGTAATGATGCTACAAGGCTTTCTGGTGAACATTTTGTTTCGTATAAATTAATATTAATACCAAAGAGGTAACTGTAAAAAAAATGCATGCTTACCCTGTAAACTATTCCGAACGCCCCATGACCAAGTTCTCGTTCTTTGGAGAAATTGTTTGTAATTTGTTTCAATGTTTCCAGTGTCATGACTGAAGATGGAGGCTAGGTGCGTTCAGGAGAAGGGAGATGGGATAGCTTTCGCAGTTGACGCAACTAGTCAAGCAGCGACCTCAAATATGGGTCACTAGTGACAAATAAATGAACTACCTACCCATCGTGCCAACTAATTGAGGCCATTAAACCACATTAAATTCATGTACGAAAAGGGTCACCATGCTGGAGACGGAAACAATCCGCGACAACTTTGTCAACCGGCTGCAAATGGAAGATTGATTGCCACGGTCCCTCTGCACCAACAAGGCGGCGTTCAAGAGGCAAACTGAAAGCTACGTAGTTCGTCTTTTCAGCCTTTCATTTGTCTTTCCGTGTCCTCTTAACTTTTAGCTGCAATGTAAACCGCAATCTTATCGTTATCAATTTTCCCCCAAGGGGATGTTATGACCAGGGTTCTTTGCCACGCGCGGCCGATGCAGAATGAGTTGAACAGGGATCCCCACGAGGGTGCGACTTCGCGCTGACCTCGCTATGTCGTTGAACGCTTGGCGACTGCTGTCGAGCTGGCACCAACCGCCGAACTACTAGCTATGTCGTTCTTATCCCTTAACTTGTTCCATTCTTTCGTTTCATCGGATCACCACATCGTCTTTGTCCAAGTCACATTTGTACCTTATTGTACTATAAAACAAATACTTACAAATTCGTTAGTCCAGTTTGGTCATATTGATCATCAAACACCAAAATCCAAACTAAATGGAAATGTCCATTTTCCTTACAATGCGGCTTCCCTCAAACCCTCTGCGCGCAGCCGACAACCCAGATCTGCACGCCCGAAGCATTGTGCCCCTTCATTCGATGGATTGACGCCACGTGGCACGGCGGTTTGCCCCTCACAGGGCGCGGAGCGGTGCGGGCGCGGCGCGCGTTAACTGCACCTACTAGCGCGTCGACCGAGCGCCATCATGTGTGTGCACCTGGCGTCAGTCGGAGGGGCTCGTGGAGATACTGCCCGATCGGTGCCCCATGAACGCTCCCCGAGCGTGGCAAAACATCAAAGCACAGGGCACTAAGGGATGGGCCCACCGAGGGCCACCCAAGCCCGACATGAAGAACGTGTTTGGCCATCGCTTGTGCAATCCGAGCCAAGGAAGCCTGCTACCGAGCCCTCATTCGAGCGTGGGGCACCAAATGATGGATCAACACTGAGAGCTAGGGCCCCGACGCCACCATTGCTCGACCCATGGCAGGCCAAGGTAAGCGGGGCACCCCACGTAGCTCAGAGTTGTCGGCTCCTCGACGAGTCAGCCAGGCCCTCGCTCGGGCTCTCCTCACACAATGCTCAGACCAAACATTGCTCGGCTCAAAAGCTGAGCGCATGGCCGAAAGCTCGGGCGGCCCCAGAAGGGTGTCCGACCTAAGACAGCCAAAGCTATGACCACTTCAATTGACCCTATCACCGAAGATCGGAGTTAGCCCCTTGTCGCCATCACAGACTCGGGTCAGAAGGCCATGAAGGGCTCAGGGGCTCCTGATGAGAGTCAAACATAGGGGTATGCTAAGTTCCCAGGAAGGAAGGTGCCGATCAACGGACCCCCGAGCGATCTCACAGATCGCTCGAGGGCTATACCCATCAGGAACGTTCACGTGCACCCTCTGGAAGGAGTTAGGGAGAGCCCAAGCACACCAACGGCCACTGCTTGGGGCTCAGGGCTCACTAAGGCCCCGTACCACCGAGCGACAGCAGCCAGGGCCAGACTCTAACCTAGAGTAGGCTCGAGCTAGTGCTCGAACGACGAACTGACGTCTTGAGCCATGAGGCAACCTACCGGGCGTCGAGACCTAGTAGGTACGGAGATTCCACAACGCCTGCCCGTTCAATAGGCGCGAGGCTCTATCAGCCACTCATTCAATAGGGTCACGCAATCAGCGTGACACAACAGGACAATTGACTTCACCAACTCCAGGGGCAGCGAGCCCTAGGGCCCACTCGTCAGCCCCTCAGGCCTGGGCTCCTTCACAGCTAAGGAAGCCTCGAGAAGGTTCACCCAGGGGAGGCTGCGGCGCGACAACCCTTGATGGTCAAGTGCCAAGCGGTGGCAGCGGCGTCGGGCGACGGTTGCAGCTCCGTCTACTCCTCTACGCAACAAGGCAAGGTCCATCCACGCCGCAGCAAGGTAGTTGTGCACCCCGGTGTACAGCACCAAAGACTAGAACCCAAACCAACTTGTACCTGACCCCTACTCAGAATATAAAGGGAGGGTTGGCCCCCATAGAGGGGGGATCCCATTCCGAGAAGCATAGGAGTAGAAGAGAGTTCCCTCGACTACCCAGCTAGAGAAGACCGGTTCCTTACTCACTACGGACGAACACCACCTCCAACGAGCCATAGGATAGTACCGAGCAATCCCCTGTCAAACTCTTGATCTCCTTCGTTGTAACCCCCAGATTTGGGTGCTCCTTAACACGAACAACACTACAGTGCTCGACGTAGGGCCTCGATAGCCTGAGCCAGGATAGATCGCCATGTCTCCCTTGTGTTTTTGAGTACCTAAGCCACCGGAGACCCACACATCGAGTTCCAACGAACAACCAAGATGCTTGCCGCGGTTACGAACCCGCAACAATTGGCCTTTCACACTGGCGGTAGTGAGAAATGCCGGTGAAAATGCCAACTACCACCCGTAGAAAGCATCTTTGTACTAGTGTGAACAATTTTTCTGAATCCACCACTGGTAGATTAGATCACAAAAATGTTTATATTGGTTATCTAAATAGTACAAAACAGTTCATGCGTCTAAAATGGATTCCCTCTGGATATCATTTTGGCAACAATGATTTCCTTATTAAAATAATGTATGATTATATTGTGCAGTGAAACAAACAGGTAATTTCAAGTGTTGGCCCCCCCCCCCTCTTTTTTTGCGATTGTCAAAGCTAAAAAAAAAGAGAGGATAAAGCACATACTAAAAGGTAAAGTCAGTATGCCAATTGGCATATATGCCCAACCAGAACTTTATTACTGTCCCAGCCTCTCAGGATGGACTTTGCGTATCCATGAGTTTGCTATGATGTTATTCGCAAAAAAAAAAAAAAAAAAGAGTTTGCTATGATGTTCCTGCCTTTGCGTGGCTTGGTAATATTCGATGCCCTTACTTGCTAGCGGTGCTCTCTTTGCTTTACTCCGAACTAGATTTGCGCCCCAAATGTTGCTGTGCATGCTCACCAGAAGAAGTGAAAATAGTCGATTTTTGGAATTGACAAATATTTAGTTCTGTTTGGATGATCAGATGGTTCTTAGTGAGTGCATTGAAACAACAGGGTTTATAGTTTCTTTTTTTTTATCATAAAACAAGTACAAACACAGACATAAACATATACATGAATGCACTGATCTTTATAAATGCACACATGCAAACAACTCATAGACACCTCCAAAATACGAGAGATCTCGAGATTGACAAATTCAACGTACACGTCTCATTGTTGATAGGTGCATATGCCGCTTACTGCTGTAACAATAATGAAGTTAACTCTTGGGATAAATAAGTTTTTTTTAGAAAAACTTGAGCAACCATGCCAAGACAAGTCAAGGATTTAAATCTCGGTGAACAGGTTCAAATCCAAGGAACATATACTCAACTAAGCGCTCAGTTTGCAAGTCTGAAATAATTAAAGCAAATAGCAGAGAACAAACATGCATGATAACTAATGCTTCTGAACATGTAACACAACCAGAATTTTAGACTTCTCCTAGTGAGGTGGGTGTCGATACAGGACCCACAGGATACCCCGCAAGAAAGAGAGAAGATCTAGTCTAACTAGGTTTCTTTCTATGTAATCTTAGTAGTAGTATTATTCCGTAATCCTACTAAGAACTCTCATTGTAAACCGACTAGGACTCTGGCCTCCTGACTATATAAAGGAGGGCGGAGTTCCTGGAAAAGGGACCGAATTTTATGACACTACACAATCAATCCAACGCAAGGCTAATGCCGACTGGACGTAGGGCTATTACTCGATCACGATTGAGGGCC
>PUID01043193.1:34950-51621 GCA_002993905.1 Miscanthus sacchariflorus
ATATATATATATATATATATATATATATATATATATATATATATATATATATATATATATATATTGAAATGGTCATCTTCCAGATTTTTGAATAGCTAGTGAAAAAAAAATATCCAAAAAATTATACTATCAAATAGAGACCCATTGGGAGCTCCCATGATACTTTTCACAATGCATTATATAAAAAGGATTAATCCTAAAAATGCTCATAAAAACTACAAACTTCAAGTAATTAATTTTGTAGATTTAATCATCATTGACAATGGTAGTACTGGATCTATTCTGTTTTCTAATAAATTTATCCACCACTACATTTAGACAATTGTCTAAAGTAATATGTATCTAAAGTATCCGCCTCTGAAAATTATAAAAATATGTCTTAACTCTCCCTCTAATCATCACCAAAATTAACCAGCTATGCTTTTAAGAACTATAATCTAAACTAATCCATTGACTAAGTATATAAATTGACCAAAAGTAACATAAATGAACACCAAAATATCCGTCAAAATTACATACCCCTATAATTATAAAAAATATCTCACTAAAGGTACTCATATTCATATATATGCTTCTAAACAATCCACTATCAACATATGAAGAACTAGTTCCATGTATACATGCACCACGATGTGTGTCATCATGAAGACCAAGTATACAAGGAAGAAGCAATAAGTGCGTATTTATTTCCATGTAAATACATAATTTAAGATATGATTTCAACTAGACATATCTCAAACATGCATGGAGGTGCGATGAAACTAAAGGGCCAAAACTATAGATAAATAGGGATTAAACAACATGTAGTGTATTTCTTTAACTAAAATCTTTCATAATCACCAAATATGTATATGAACATTGTGTTAGAATACGAACAAGTGAGAGATGAAGAGCAAACATTCTTTTTTTGATTAGCCATGTCTTGTTGTTTTCCTATGAATTTCTAACATTTATGGAACTTCTACCAGAGAGTGTGTTAGTGAACTAATTCTAAATAAAACAATCTTAATATTATCAATTGAAAGCTACTTTTATGCCCTCCACATTTATGCTCACAAGCCTTGGTAAAAATATAGAGAGAACTCATGAAAAATCCCAAAATAAAGGCAAAATATTTGACAACGATAGCTATTGAACCAAATTTTGCTTCGAATTTACCTACGTCCACCCCTATGAAAAATAAAATGAAGTAGCCCTAAATCTATATCTAAATTACACTCCTCTGCTATTAGAAAAAAAAACACCTAAACATGTATCTTAATTACAAGTATGCCTAAAGTAACCCCAAAATTGCATGTAAATTACTTCTAACATGAACACCAGAAAGAATATGGATGCCGACATAGAGGGACACTGGAACAACAAGCACTGAGATGTGAACGAATTTGGACACTTGCCTGCAATTTCCAGCAGCATACGCACCAATCAGCCCAAGAAGGTCCAGGGTCATGGCGACCTGCAATGCACTATACTTGATTCCTCGGGCTCTGCATTCCTTGGTGAGGAGGAGCATAAGAATGACCAGCGACGCGACAAAGCCTGTAGCATTAAAGTAGAAGAAAATCCCGTATATCCAGGGATATGTGGTGTGAAGGAGTATTGGGTCACCGGCGTGGTAGTGATGCAGACCATCGGTAGCATTTGCTTGCCATAAGCCACCAGGCGGTTTGACTCCTGCTTGGTATGTGATGCTCGCGGCAAGAAACGCGAGCACGCGAGACGTCTGGCGAAGCTGATCGGCGTCGGCAGTTTCTTGTGGATCAGATACTGCAGGATCCCGGTGATCTTCCGACTCCGCTGTGTCCCAGTGTTCCGAACACTTCTGCAGTGTTTCTTGGCTATTGCGGTCCCAGTTCTCCACGGGCTTGCGCAAGAACGCCAGAACGTGAGGGCCGTTGCAGAGCAGAACAGCGACCACCAAAGCAGAGAAGCAGATGGAGGTCGTGAGGCTTGTGCTACTCCAGATGGCCAAGGCACCGGTGAGCCCGACGAGAGTCACGCCCGTGCACACCTGGAGAGCCCACGAACAGAGGCCGTGGCCGTGGCACGTCACGGTCCTTGTCATCAGCAGCATGACGACGACCAGAGACGCCACGAACGCCAGGCTGTTGAAGCAGAGGAACGGCACCACGAGGCGCTCCTGGTGGCGACCGCGGAGCATGGGGTCCCCGCCCCCGGGAAGATGCTCGTCGTCGGCCTGGATGCCCGACAAGAACGCATCCGGCGTGCTCAGGCCGGCTTGGCAAGTCACTGCCGCCAGCAGAGCCGCGAACATCACCAGTCTCCGGCGCACGCCATCCGGAGTCTCCGGTGCCTCAGATGCCACTTTCTTGCCGCCGTGTCGTGCAAACAACGCGGATATGGTCATGGTCCTGCAGCTGCGGGCGGCATGGGCCCCCATGATGATGAACTTGTCGAGCACTACGGCAGCAGCCTCGAGCGTGCAGAGCCACCACCGGCGGCGGCTGAGCAAGTGGGGACGGTTGCCGCTGACAGTGATAACAGAGCATATGAAGTCTAAGGCCACGTTGTACAAGTAGATGATGGTGAACTTGCTCACAATCACGATGGTTCTAGTTAAAATGGCCACAAGAATTGCCGTTAGCAGGCTCCAGATGATGTTGGTCACCATTCTGAAAATGCCTCTTGCTCACTAGTGCTGCTCATCCAAGCAAATGGTTTTGTCTAGTGTTAGAAAACATCAACGGTGAAGTGCTGAAATTTGAGTTGTGCCGATTTATTTACCTGTTTTGTTCGGCGATCTGATTAGATTCCAGGGAAGAGCTCGTGTTCCTGAAACAAGGAAAATGTCTGAACGTTGGATGACCAGACATTCGAAAGTTGTCTCTTTGGCCGGCTTGCATTGGTTCGGTGGTCAAGAAAATGTTCCAACTGGCAGTTTTTGTTTAATCTCTCTATATATGTAATAACTAGTTTGAGATATTTTATATCGGACTATTTGGGAAGGTATCAAGATGTACCACAATTTATATGTAGGATAGGAAGGTACTGATTATTGGTACTTATGCACAAGAGTAATTTCATCTTCTAATTTCAATACATGCATATTAATCAATGTGACTAAAGCTCAATCCTTTTTTTTCTGAATCAGAGCCATTCAAAATATATCCAGCTACTGTTTATTAGTTTGTGCGCTAAAGTTTCTTCTATAACATCCTTTATTTCTATTTTTCTACTTGGCAAAAAAAGACCAAGGCTCTGTCAATTTGGTTTTCCTTCCATGACTATGTTTTTGTGCTAACTATGTCTTCAACCAAATCAAAGCGGCGAAAAATACCACTAGGGATAAAGATCAACCGAGAACACTAGGGATATTAACCGACCTGCGCACACCGCATCTGTATTATAAAGGCTTAAAGCTGGAAGCGCGTGAGGTTGATCCAACAATTTTCTTTCCAGAATCCTAAAATCTCAAGGATGGAGAGTCATGGGAGGAGCCTAATCGAAGATTAATGGTGCGAGCATATGCAGGAGGTGATGAGATACCTTTGTAATTGAACGAAGATTAAGGATTCGTGTTCTGACCTCGTAATCCTCGAAATAGCCTCCTCAAGATTGACGAGTATCGAATTAATCCCGTGACCAATTTCGACTATAGCGCAAAGAGCGTGTGATAGAGAATGAGGCAGATAGATCGAAATGAAGAGGACAGAGCAGCTAAGCTATGGCGGAAGCGCCCCTTACTACCACGGAGGAGATTCTAACAATAATTACACATTTCCCGCTAACAATTTGTTAATTACGTTCAAGTCCGTGCCCGGCCACCAACTATGGTTTTTATATTGTCTTTGTCTGTTTGCTTTCCTTCGGAGTCCACACCTTTCCGGTTAAACATCACATCAGATCGACATCATGGAACTACTTTAACTTCAATAATGGAACTATTTTAACTTGGGAGTTTTGTAGTGTAGCCGGTGAGTTGAGACTCTTTTTTTTTTAAGAAACCGAGTACAAACACACACACATATACTGACCCATATAAATTTATGTATGCACTTTCGAATGACTAAGTTATAGATTGGCAAATCTCAATATTGATGAAATTATCTCTTGAACCTCTATGTTGATTGGTATGTCGCCTATCATAAAAAATAACATTGTTAAATCATAAAATAAATCTAAGAAAATACGACTTAAACTGAGATGGACAAATTCCACCACTAGAAACCTTTCTTAGTTCACAGGTGAGCTGCGAATCTTAAGGTCTGTTTGGATCACTTCTTCTAAACTTTAGAGCTCTAAAAGCTTTAGAGCACTTTAGCTCACTTTTGAGCTCTAAAGCTATAATGTGATTTGGACTAAAGTTTAGAGCTAACTTTAGATCAGGTGCTTGGAGCTTTAACTCTAAAGTTTAGAGGAGAAAATCCAAACAGACTCTTAGTTGACAAGGTTCTTATAATATACTGAAAAGCGGAAATTGGCCAAATTCCACATTTCAGAAACATTGTTCCTAAATGAGAAACGGAAATAACGTTGTATATCATCTAAACGTATGTTGAAACTCGACGCAAATCGAAGGTACCAGTTAAAGCAACCAAACCGAGAGTCTAGGACACGCACAACAATATAACTTCCTCATCCTCGACATGTAGTTTGACTAAAATTTAATTTTGCAAGACAGGGGCCAAATATTAACGGAGACGAGAATACCTAGAGACCGTCTTTGTAAATAGACAAGGGGGCTTTAGGAAAATGTCTGCCTCTAGAAAGTATTTATGGCGATTAATAGAGGCGGTTGTCCTAGGATGCCCATATCTGTGAATCGATTTTCAGAGACGGGCATCTTAAGATGCTCATCTTCAAAAAAAATGTTATTAACAGAGATGGTCATTCTAAATGCCCGTCTTTATAAATAGTTCCAACAAAAAATAATTCATAACTTATTCATATGAATTTAGATGAAGACATGCTTTAAATTAAAATTGTAGCTCTCGACGTAATCTACAATTTTGTTGTTGAAAAGTTTTTGATTTGAAACTGTAAGTGTCCCAAAAACTTGTTGTAATTTCATATATTTTAAAATTTAAAATTTAAAATTTTCAAACAACCTTGGACGTTGACATGATCTATAGCAAAGTTGTAGGTATCAATAAAATCTACAATTCTGTAGTTCAAAAGTTGATTTGAAATCATTTAGGGTCATAAATATGTGAAGTTCATAAATTTTGAAATTCAAAATTTAGAATTCCTAAACAACCTTGAATGTTCACATGGTTAATACCAAAGTAGTAGTAGCCGACCTCATCTATAAGTTTGTTGTTGATATGGTTTTGATTTGAAGTTTTTAGGGTCTCAAATATTTGTTTTAAATTCATATATTTGATATTCAATTTTTTTAAAATTTTCAAATAATCTTGGATGGAGACACATCCTATACTAAAGTTGTAATGCTTGACAAGATTTAAAACTTTGTAGTTAATTTTTTTTCATTTGAATTCATTTAGTATCTAAAATATTTAATACAAGATTACGAAATATTTATATAAAAATATAGAATTCTATATATATTCACAAGATAGTGTGTGGTGCAGTGGTAGCATGGTGTTAGTGTTGAGTGATAGGTCTTGAGTAGCACTAAATATTTTTGCTTTTTATGTTTTCTAGAAACTATTAACAAAGACGGGCTTGTTAAGACAGACTCGTTAATGGAATTAAGGGAGGTGGTCAGCTTAGGATGTCCGCCTCCATTAATGGGATTAACGTCTGTTTTCGAAAAGCGCGATTAACAGAGGCGCTAAGCCTGAGATGGACGACCTGTCCGCCTCCCGGAAATCGAAACAACTGTCTCTGAAAATGAACTCTGAGGTAGTGCTACCTGCTGTGCGAACACATGAGGATAGGCGGGCGGTGTTTGTGTGTAAATGCTGTATAGATGCTATATGAAAATCTAACATACCTTAAAATGGATTACTAAGATGGAACATGTTACTCATTCCGAGAACATTTTTCCAATTAGACTAGGTATGCGTTCTATTTATTGAACAAACAATAAATAATAGAAATATCCGTTTCATACTATGGTTCACAAAAGTGTCATCTTGCATTCCATGTCTCCGTTCCTTGATTGCATTGTTCCGGGAACTTGCCTACTAAGGTTGCGATGGATACATAAACTAATTCTAATGAACATGGAACAAATTCTCTTTTTGACCACAACATCATTTACTTTTGACTCTAAACATCTAAAGGGACAGCAAAGCAAGCTTCATGATCAAGCTTTAAGTTTGCCTTTTTATTTAACAAATCACAGCATACGTCGGAAAAGCACATCTAACGGCCAAAAGGAATGACTTGCACGTAAACAAAATCTTAATTCTGTCCTCGAATCCTGTACAGTGGCTAATATATTATAAAAATCTAGAATATTTGAACCCTTGGACTTGGATTATGAGACGGTTGGTGGGTTAGTATAAACAAATGACTATACGTGTCGCCAGCCTGTTCGCTTGGGTGTAAACGATCGTAAATTTCCAGCCACAATAGTATTTTTCTCTCACACCAAACCAGTGAGCAGTAATAATCCACGATCGTATACGATCGTTTCAGCCCTAGCCGAACAGGTACTTGTTCTACTTTACAAAAACCACCCTGTGTTACATTATATTACCCTCAAAGGAATATGGCTAGTGTCTATAGCTTTCTGTGCCAGACTCACAGAGATGCTAGTACTACTCATTGCTTCCTCAATGAAGCCACCAGTTGGGAAAGCCGCATAGACCGTTCTTAGCTCAAGGATGGGTAGTGCAATGGTGACTCCGGCGACCGGGTGCATGACGGACATGGATCCCAGATGCAGGTTAGTATCATCGGTCTGTATCTCAATTAATTATGATCAGCTGATTGTCCTTCTACATATACATAGTAGGTTTCTGCACAGCAGCACCTGCAGAACTAGTAAGGAGAAGTGTAGAGAATTTGCGTTCTTTCCATAAGGGATGTCTTGTTCTCTTATAGCCTTACTTGAATCCAGTTTTTTTTCTTGTTTATAAGGAGTCAAGTAGCTGGTGTACAAGAATATTCTGTGACTATGTCAGAAACATGTACCTTGAGTACACAGCTGCTGTTTTTAAAGCTTTGCAGGTATGTCTTCCCACACCATCATTTTTGTTCAGGATAATAACATAGCCTTCTTGAGATTCATTACACAATATGACACATATATTGCAATGGCGAAAGATAGAGCTGATTAACTTAAAATTTTCAGATTCATTTTCCAAACGATTCCAGCTTCTTGCTATTGGATACTTAAGTTTCTATGGGCCGCGCTGGGATTTAATGGCTTGCTCCATCGTAAGAATCCAGCAGAAGAAGCAGCAGCAGCAGCAACCATTCATCGGTAAGGCTCAAAACAGCCGTTAGTTTCCAACTACCTCCTGTATGAAATGTGAGCCAAATATTGTTGGATTTGCCCATTAATAACAAAAATGCTATGAAGCTTGGCAAATATTATTTGATTCTTGATAACAAATAGTTTCATTACTAGATAAAAATCATTTTGTTTGAAATATTATATATGCATATATTATAGATATCCTTAGTAAAAATTTCATATCATAGACGACTGGGTTTTTGTGTCCAAATAAACTCATATATTTTTTTGATAAAGGAAGAATTTTATTAATTCACAATCATTGCATCAAGCTGATACAATAAACTTGAACCCACTTTTGGTCCTGCACAAAAGGACACAACCTATGAAAAAAAGAGCATGACACTCTAATGACTATCAATCCTAAGACTAGAACGTCACCCATATACCCGGGAGAAAAACACCATGACCGTCTGCGCCAAATGTTGTGATGCCATTGCAACCAAAGTTGGCAAAGTAGGCTTCTGCAGGACAGCCCATGTATGGAATCAATGGATAATCGAATGTAGCACCTGCAAAGGAGAATAAGCATGTTTCTTTTCAAAAATCAAATCATTTTTGTACAACCAAAGCCACTAACAAGTCGGTGCCGCCCCAGTAGAACTAAAAGTTTTAAATGCCTTCCAAATCCTCGAAGAAAACTCCCAAACATATGAGAAATACTATAAGATTGAGGAAGGCTCAAAGGATTATGATTTAGCCGCAAACCACACGGGTGAAACAATATTTGAAGAAGAGATACTTAATTGTCTCATTATTGTTGCAAAAGTCAAACTTTTTATTGCCTTGCCAGTTGTGTTTGGTTAAGTTATCTTTTGTTAAAATCACTCCTCTACCAAGATACCAAAGAAAAAAAATTATCTTCAGTGGTGCCTTTAATCTCCAAATGAATTTGTTTATGTGGAGAACATATAAGTGAAAGGCCAAAAATGTGATTTCACCAAAAACTGACCCTTTGGATCCAAACTCTAGTGAAACAGATGTTGCTCTTGTGTAAGCCTGATATTAGCAATGCGAGGAAAAGGCTTATTCCATCAGGCTACTAATATCCCATATAGTAGTAACATGATACTCTAAAATACCAATAAATCAATTTAGTCGATGCATGGGTTTCCACTTTATAAGGTTCGTGTATTCTCAATGTTCATAAATGTATAATGTCTTAAAGAACTAGTAGCAAAACCACCTTAACTTTGATCACTATCCAAGACTCCACCTAAATTTGATTCCTATTCCCTTATATAGGGTCACTACTACAGGACTGGCCATCACTGCCAGCCCATCACAGCTGGTTGCTTATGAACCGGCAATAATAGTTTTTGCCGGCCCATGACTACGAATTCATGGCTTGAAGTGGCAGTGATGACCCCAACCGACAGTGATATTATGGTCATCACTGTCAGTTCTTGTCACTGTCTGCTCAAGCCATGAACCGGCAGGTGATAGACTGCACGAAAAACTTCATAACTTTCTCATATGATATCCAATGAAGGCGAAGTTTATATCAAAGTTGTAGTACTCAACGAGATCTACAACTTCGTAGTTCAAATGTTTTTTATTTTAGATTGTCTAGATATCCAAATATGCATCACAATATTTTATAGAGTTAATACCAAAGGATTCCATATGCTTTATAGTCACAAGTGAGTTGTGCAACTTTGTAGTGTAGTGGTAGTGGTAGTGAATGATCTCCGATAAAGAAACAACCAAAATAGAAGTTGTAGATCTTGAAAAGTTATGCAACTTTGTAGTTGACAAGTTTTTCATTTGAAATCATCTAGCCAATGAAATTGCGTTTGAATTTCTCACATTTGAAATTTTGATTTTTCAAACAACTTCGGATGGAGAAATGACCAAAACAAAAGTTCAAAAAGTTGTACAACTTGTAGCAGACAAGTTTCTCATTTAAAATCATCTATCCAAAGAAAATTACGTTTGAATTTCCTCAAATTCAAAATTCAAATTCTTCAAACGACCTCGGATGGACAAATAACCAAAACGAAAGTTGTAGATCCCGAAAAGTTATAAAACTTTATAGTTGAGAATTTTTTTCATTTGAATTCATTTAGAGTCCTAAATACTCATTTCAAAACCAGATGAACATAAAACGGGAGGACAAATATCCCACATGTACACAAGTGTCTTATGGGTGGAGTGGATTGGGGACGAATGTATGAAGCCTAAGGTCGTGGATTCAAGCAGTAGTGACCGCAAAGCTTGTTTTTTCATGCGAAAAATCACCTGACTTGTGATGGGGGCCTTCTCGGGGTTAAATTTTTTTTTCTATTTTTTTGTCCTATTTTTGGTTTTCGAGAAAACTTCATCACTACCGGTTCACTGCCACTTTCCTACTGCTGATTCAAGAAACCAGCAGTGATGGAGGGTTTTGAACCGACTGTGAGGAGCTGTTATGGGGTAGTGGGTCATCGATCCTAAACATATATTCTCCATTAAACTTTTTTTTTCTCACATAGCAGTTTCCCACTTTCTCAACCCATATATTCATAAAGATTCTAGATAACCAATATATGCCCACAATGTCAGTTATTATATTGACTCTTGCATCATTCTTCAGATTTAGACAAGGTTCTGAAAACTGATGAAGCAATAGGAATTGAGACAAAATAGAAGAAAAAGTACACTGAGAAGAGAACTTTGCTCACCTTTGGAGCTGTTAGGGCAGTTCGTGTTGCCATTTGCTGGATGGGATCACATGACGAAGGGGAATCAACAGTTCAACACACGAGGGAGAGGAGCAGCAGCGAACATAAGGGAAGTGGCATGGTATGGACACGGGCCCCGGGTGGCACTAGGCAGAAGGCATGGGAGAGATGGGTGGTGCTAGATGGAAGGCACGGGAGGGACTATTACCAAGGTTTTTGTTCTTATCTTAGAATGAACCACAAGCACCCGAAGACGTAGAAATATGAGATGTGTTTTCTCCCAACAAGAAGCTTGTTTGGCGTCTTCTTCAGAAGTCGGTGGAGATACACTCAGATCCCACACAGGTAGATGAATGCGAGTGAAAATTATGCCAAACTGTAGGTAGAGCTGACGGCCAATTACATCATACTAGTCTATCAACCCGTGCTCTCGTTAAGACTAGAGTATTAGAAGGCAACGATTAGTTAATATCTCTGACTAATAAAAACTACATATATGAAACTGCACATTTGTCTCCTTGTTTATTTTCTAATACAATATACATATATAATAGATATTGTAGTCTTTACCCAATTATGATAAACATACTAGTTACTGATCTATATGTTTTTCCATCGATATCCATAGTTTTTTCTTTGCATGTTGTCTTTGTGTATCTTATATATGTATTTAGTTGAACCTTAACGTAAACTATGGTGGCTCTTGTGTACCCCATATCGTATGACATCATGAATCTAAATTTTGATTTTTTAAATTTAATCTTATTAATTGCTATAGATTTTTTATTATTCGATAGTTAAGTTGAAACTTTTGTGCTTATTGTATAATTTATTAACTCTCTTTTTTATTTTTCCTAAAAAGAAGGATTTTAGATCACAAGCCACACTCTTAAGTACTACTATGGCATAAATAGTCATTTGAAACATGCACCATATCGGTTAAGATCAGTGGTAAAGCTTAAAGTGAGACTTAGGGTAGGGTAGCGCTAACCTCAAGAGGATATTAATATTTAAGACATAATGATTTTTACTCCAAAGGAATCTCAAAGGGTAGGAAGATAAAGCCTCCTATGGTCTGCACTAACCTTCCCCCATTTCTCAAGATGTTTAAATTTTGTTATCAACGAGTTATATATGCAATAATGGTTATATTATCAATATAGTTATTTAAAATGCTTTAGTTTAAATATATAAAGATATCTAAAGTAACAGCTTTTATAATTTGTAATTCATGGTTATTAGTATAGTTTTGAATAATTTAATAGTGTCATTAGTATAGGATGAGTCTTTAAGAAAATATTTATCAAGATTGTTGAAACACATATATATTTATCACTTATGCATGGATTTGTACTTGATTCGCATGATGGCACAAAATGCTTGTTTACTTCAATCAATTTTAACATTTTAATATTAATAGAAGCGGGTTTGTATAAACATATATGTGTCTTATGGTAATTTAAAAGCTTATGTAATAGAAGATTTTGGTAACTTAGATGCAGTTTGAGGGGATATCTTAGTTTTCTAATAATTGCATAAGTGAAAGTTAGATACAAATTTAAGAGGCTACAAGGATTACCGATCATAATAAAAGGTGTGCCAGTTTAGTTTACTTTAGACCATGTTTTTAATGGCATATAGATAGGTAATTTAAATATAGATTTATGGGGTAGTTTATGTTGTTTTTTACCACATTGGAAGTTTAGGAGATTGAGGGCCACCTTATAATTCTTATCGCTCCAAGCGTAGAATCCCCGGGTTAACCCTTTCTTACACAAAGTGATGTTAAATGTTTAAGACAGGTGTTAGGATGTTTTTATTTGCATTGACTCCTTTTATAAAGCATGTGGCTCCGTTCCACGTGAGTAGCTAGGCCTTAAGCAAGTATTAGAGGGGTGAGGTGTTACAGATGCTATTCAAAGCATCAATCCTCGTTGTATGTGCATATGTTGCATTGTATGTTCCCATAGAGGCTCTTATGTTGCCTGTGGAGGGGATAGTTCTTGGCGTATGTTGCTTATGTGTTGAACTATAGTCCCAGTCCATTAGTAGCATATAGTGCTTAGTCCATGCGGCTCATGTGTAGCTGTAGAATGTGGATTTAGACTACCTTGGAACTTTAGGAGTGTGAGCACTAGCGTATAATTCTTGTTGTTCCAAACGTATCACTTCCTTGTGAACTCTTTTATATGAAGCGATGAAAAAAGTGTAAGAGGTTCTACACACATATGGGACCATTCCACATGCGGATCTAGGCCATAAGTAGATTTTTGACCTGGGGTGTACAGTTTTATGCAATCGCAAATGTAGGAAATAAATTAGAAAATAGAATAGATCCAATACTATTATCATCGAGTGTGATTAGAGTCTACCATATTGATGACTAGACACTTATGATTTTTGTTGGAATTTCTAGGATTTATTCTTTTTTTCTAGCGAGGCTTGTGAGCTACAATGGGGACTTCTAGTTACAATTTCTAGGTTCTGTTATCTTTTCCTTTAGCGTGATATGTATTTAGTTGAAATCTAAGTTTAAGTTATATAAACTCTAGCTGCATCCCATTTTGTGATATAATGAATCTATATTTTAGTTTTCAACTTTTAACATTGTTATATTCTTAAAGTTATATTAGCTTTCAAATTTTAATATAAAGTTATATTTTAGCTTTTAGCTTTTTATCTATGTGTCAAGTTGAATATATAGTACTTATTGTATCAAATTTTTCAACTTTATATTTTACTATAAAAGATCCTAGATCCTAGGATGCGCTCTTTGTTCTTACAATGGTCGTTTCAGCTTACACATCGACACGAAAGATTATAAATATGTTATATCAAAGAATTATATGTATAGTAGTATTGTTTATAAAACATATAGTGTTTAAAGTTAAATTACTAATATTGATATGACATAATGTTTTAGTATAAATGTATAAGTATATTTAAAATAGCAACTACTAAGATTATTAACTCTTCTTCTTCTTCTTCTTCACTTCCCTCCATTGCCCCATAGCCTTTTCCAAAATATGATTTGTTAAAATAAGAACAATGCTGAAAATAATTTGGAGCAGATGGGATAATATCGCAAAGTGAAAAAAGGTAGTAAGTAAACTTATTGGTAGACTTCAAAATATAGGGGCAGCCATGCAAATATCTTTTTTCATAATGGAATGATCTTAAGTTGATTCTTTTCATCTCGCAAAAAAAAAGAGTTGATTCTTTTCATCTTTATTATATTATCAAGAGCGCTTGGATGTCAGATTTACATAGTGCGGATTAGCATTGGAGTCTAAAACATCGTATAAAAAAGGGAAAAGGAATTTTGTTTTTTTTTTTTTGTGGATATGGAATTTTGTCTTTGATCCGGCCAGTTGTCAGTTTATTATTATATAGGCCTTGTTTAGATTGTAATTTTTTGCAATCTGGACACTGTAGCACGTTTCATTTGTATTTGACAAACTTTGTCCGATCATGCACTAACTATGCTCAAAAGATTCGTCTCGTGATATACAACCAAACTGTGTAATTAGTTTTTTTTTACCTATATTTAATGCTCCATACATGTGTCCAAAAATTGATGTGACGGAGAGAGAGTGAAAAAACTTGGAATTTTGAGGCAATCGGCCATAATCTGCGTGCCTGCATGCTCTGACAGTTTATTCTTTTCTCCGCTCCTTTTGATATGCAGTCCGCCTCAGGAAATCAACAGGGTTGTCATTGCAGCAAGCTCGAAGACGAGCACGCCAATTGCTCAGCAGAATAGTGAACCTAAGTGGATACTGGACTCCGGCGCCAGCTGTTGCGTGACGGGCAACTCTAGCGCGCTACAGGGATTACACCATAATGATGACACTGTCATTGCGACCGCCGCCAACGGTCAGGCCATGTGGTCCACCTTGTGCGGACGCGCTGTCGGGAGAGTTAACCTTTCTGGGATAAGGTACTTCGATAACGCGTCCATGAACCTCATCTCTACAGGCTTCCTCGTTCGCCAGGGCTGCAAGATCAGGCAAGATATACGAGGCGTGGAGATACGGAAGGGCGATGTTCTCATCGGCTGGGGCCGCCTGCTTCCCAATAACCTGTGGTCGGTGGATTTCCTGGACGACAGCCATCTGGGAGAGCCGGCGTGCACTGTTTGCCCGAGCCCGCACTGCATGCTCACTGACTGATGAGCTAGGCGCTTATTATTTGAGCAGAACACGTATATATATGCACTTGTGAAATGCTCTCTTGCAGCCACTGTTTTCAGGTCTCGGGAAACCAATCGGGTTTTTCTGCAACTCCGATCCTCTCCCGGGTTCTGATCGATCGAGTCAGGGTTTTGTGCTCACACATGCAACTGCATGTATCCAGTGGGCAGTTGTCGACGAGTCGGAGAGGAGCCATGGTAATGATTTCCTAGGATGTCATTTGATTGTTGCCATCAGAGATTGGGTACCTATATAGTCCTCTAAAACCTGCTTATTCTCATGTGTGAATGTAAGATGTTTGTATAAGACCTTATAGGTTAATACTTCATATATACTTGATATACATGTCGGGGACAGCCGGCAATTCTTGCCGCTGGCGAACTAGGAAGACACACTCAAGAAACCGGTGATCACTTGGGTGGACACAGTTGGTTTTTGGTGCAGTCAACTTGCAGCGTTTTTTGGTATATTGCATTCTAATTTATAACAGAGACAAAGACTAAGAACCAGTAGCTAATCTGCTCTCCATGGGCGGCACATCGCATGGTGATCACGCCATCCCATGACCGCTCCACACCGCACACAAACTCGAGCACTCATGTCTCCTGCATGAACGGGCATGCATCGAGGCTCCACTACTCCTACAACTCCCAGCACTACTGCATGAACTTTGCCATTGTATCTTAGTGAATTGGAGAGCTTGAGGTTATTGTAACCTTCCTGCCAGGGGCAGAGCCAGGATTTGAACACAGGAGGGCCGTGCAAACCGGCAACAATCATGCGTGTCAAAATATATACACGGCTAAGTTCTACATAGCACCCAAATAAACGTTTGTGTTGCATTACAAAAGAAAGCAAAAAAAAACTAAAAGAATGAAGGAAAATTAACTAGCCTAAGGCCTCTAACCTTTACCCGATCAATCTATTTTTTTTTTGCCAGAAAAAAGACCACGGTAATAACAAGTAGCAAAACGGGCAAAATTAATTAGCACTAGATCCTAAACGTTAAATGGCAAACAATCGGTGACTTATCGTTTAGCCCTCGGACAGAACGGTCACTTAAATGGGTAAAATGGTCGTTTAAACAGACAAAACGGCGATTTCATAAGGATTAAATAAGGAAAGCACTGATTTTCAATTAACAAGCTAAGTAGAGTGTGTGCTATGGGGACAAACTGATGTTTGATAGGCAATAATAAAAAAAAAAGATATGGAGAAAATATGAGGAAGACCTAATTTTATTTATATAAGATAAAATTAGAGATTATATGGAGTAAGAATAAAAAATCTAGTAGAAATAGTATCATTAACTAGCTAATCAGATAATTATTAAGCACCTATTAATTTATGGGTGTATTATGGGAGATATGGGGAAGGTCGGGGGGTGCCAGGCCCCCCTCAGCACCCCCTTCCATCCGCCACTGCTTCCTGCGAAGGTATGGATCAGAGACCATTATTCAGGTGGTAACCTTGTGAGTGCTAACAGATTTGACGGAGAAGCGAAAATATTTTTGGGGCAAGATAGGTAAGTTTAAAAAAAGAAGGTTATAGAAGAAAAGCATAGTTTTTTAGGGCCACACAGGTAATTCTCTCATTCAATTTTAGATTGGAGGTTTTATATGGTTATTATTGAACTCTCCTCTGTACCTCCGTTAAATGGTAACTGGGCTGGGCCTGTTTTAAGCAATCGCCGGGCCTTTTGACACACTTTAATCACAATTTTTGTTTTCATATTTGTTTTGAATACTCACCAAGTTTTATTTATATTATATTAATCACAATATAAACGAAGAAAACCCAATTTACAAAACCAGAACGGAATTATTAAATAATCTGATGAAGATTACGTGTATGTTGCACGACAAGACGCATCGCATTGCTTTACGCCGCGGCGCCGCCGCTGCCAAACATGCCCTTGTCGAGCACCCAGTCCTCGATCATCTCCTGCGCCGCCTGCGGCTGCGACCCGGGCACCAAGTGCCCAGCCTCGTACACGGCGACGTACACTACGTCAAAAAGGGTTTTTAGCGGCGGTTGTAGACCATCTGTAGGGGCGGTTTAGTCAGCCGCTCCTAAGCAACCGTCTCTACAAATCATATATTTGTAGGGGCGGTTCCCAGACCGCTCCTACAAATTAATTTGTAGGGGCGGCCGCCCCTACAATTCGATTTGTAAGGGCGGTTGGTAACACCAGCCGTCCCTACAAAATTGATTTGTAGGGCGGCTACAGTACCACCCGCCCCTACAAATCGATTTGCAGGGGCGGTTCAATCTAGAATTGCTCCTACAGTACATTTTTCCGCAAAAAAATTCAAATTTATAATTATATATATATATGTTCAAATCTAACCACAACACAAGGACATTATATAATTCAAATCATAGTCTATATGCTTGTATCACCTACTGCCTATTATGCAACAAA
>PUID01043214.1:1316-13353 GCA_002993905.1 Miscanthus sacchariflorus
GACGCGCCCCCTAATGGGCCCAAACACGATACACGGTCCAACGGACCAAATTACGGTGTCGCAGCACCCTGGTAGATTCTGAGCGCTGACTTCTGACCATGATTCCTGTTGATCCCAAACAGGTTTTGATGTGAGACCACTTAGATTGCCTTCCTTACCAAATTATCTTTCCATCCATATGTGGATCGTCGAAAACGGAGTCTGGATGCATCCTAGGTGACCAGTTTAAGGGAAACTGGTCCTGGAACCCGAGATGGGCTCCAACTTCAGTTGGACTGGGCCTCCACCATGGAAAAGATGAATTGGACTCCCATGCTGGACCTCCTCCTCTCCTTGACTTGTATGCGACTAAGTAGTGATGTCCTCATCAGCAACCTCCCCTTGTTCCTGACTAATTCAGCATGAACATGACTGGAGCACCTTCCGCCCAACCAGATTCAAAGCTGGACGGACCTGAAGGAGATCTTTATGGGAATTTTCTAGGGCACCTACACGCGCCCAGGGAACCCTTGGGATTTGAAGAATTACTGACATAAGTCTAGGAAAACTCTTCATGAGTACATCTGACGCTTCTCCAGGCAATGCAACTAGTTGCCGAACGTCGCCGACGCCGACGTCATCGGAGCCTTCCTGTCCGGGACCACCTACGAGTCATTGGTCCACAAGCTATGATGCAAGGGCCCTCGAACTACCAAGGAGCTCCTCAACATCGCGAGTAGCCTTGCCTCAGGTGAGGAGGTGGTCAGAGTAATTTTTGATAGCCACAAGGGCAAAGCGAAGCGGGACGAGGACACCGGCGAGGGCACCTCCAACCACCCGAACAAGAAGAAGAACAAGCAGTGACACAGGGGCTTGCTCGTGTCCACTGCTGAGCGGAAAGGCAGTTGGGCACCCCCTGAGGGTGCTCCCAACCAACTCAAGAAGCTACTTGAGGGGCCATGCCCAAACCATGCCTTCCCTATCAAACACCTATACAGGGACTGCGCCCTCATGAAGCATTTCCTGTATGGATGCTCCAAAAAGGGGGACCAGAGGAAGATCCCTAAGCCAGCGGTAGAGGAAGAAGCCTGATCTGGTGGTGGATGATGCCGAGGGGAAGGATGGCGGCGGACGACACCATGTGTGGGGCTGAGCCTTCAACATCGGGGACCTGGTGCTTTGCCTCGTCCAGAGCAACAAGAACCACCACAAGCTCTCTCCACTGTGGGAGGGACCGTACATCGTCGCGCAGGTGCTCTAGCTAGGCACCTACAAGCTCAAGTCCATCGACGGCAAAGTGTTCACCAACACCTGGAACATCGAGCAGCTACGTCGCTTTTACCCCTAGTCTATGCGCATACTTATGAAAATTAAGAATGATATTTCTGAAATACAAAAATGCTTTCTCTTATCAGTTTTGCTATCGTTTCCTCGATCTTTAGTGACACCTGACCCCAGCAATGGCAAGGGGTCGAGCCTCACTCGGGGCTGATAAGAATATATCTACTCAGAAACATTCTTTGCACGACCCCACCTTATGTTAAGATCTACAAGCAAGAGTCACGGAAACAAACACTGAGTAAGGCTAGGGTGTTTTCGCTCACTAGCATGATCAGAGTTTTTTCGCCCGCACCTAGAGCTTTACAACCTTAACATCAGAAGGGGTCAGATCGCATCAACCTTTTTATATATAAAAAAGAGAAGGGCCAAAAGTCTGTTCGGCCAAAAATTAAAAACTTGTCAATTTATTACAACTTTACCGCCTGGCTCATCCAACTAACTAACGACTCAGGGGGATGACTTCGTCCTCGATCTTTATAGCTAGATCCTACACTAGGGGGGCCACCATCTCCTCGATCTCCTCTAGCTTGGCCTCAGAGTAACCTGGCACGAAGCCCTGACTCATCGTTGCCAGATCGATGTTCTCATAGTGAGAACGAGCGATCACAAATGACCAATGAATGCCAAAGCGAAGCACGTTCCTCGCACGCCCGATCAGTAATCTGGATAGTGAGGACCATGAGCGAGCTCATCTCCTACTCTGGGGCTAGCTCAAGGTCATCACAGACCAGCTGGATGGCGACACGCAAGGTATCATGCTCATCGCTCTCCTTTAGGAGGGAGGCCTTCACCATGCCGAGCTCCTTCTCTAGGCCATGGCTCTTCGTCACCTTCACCCCAAGCTTGTCATCGAGACCTATCCAAGTCACATACTAATCGTGTCAAAAGGCCTACCATGGATTCCTAGGAGAAAGACAACAAGGGAAACTAGAGGCTTACCATCCACGTCCGCTCAAAGCTTGCACACCTCATCATGATGCTGGGTCACCTCGGCCTCCAGGCGCTGGACCTCTTCCTGGCACTGATCGACCTCTATGGTGAGCCTGGCGGACACACCCTTGATCACAACCTTTAGGTCCCTCTCCCCCTCAAGCTCACCCTTGAGGAGGTCAATCCACTGCTGGGCGTCAACGCGCTCCTGGTGAGCCAAGTCACGCTCCATGTAGAGCCCCTCTATGGCCCGGAGCAAATCATGCCGCTCCTTCTGTAGCCGCTTAGACTCCGCGGCATCCACGCGCATCCTCTCAATCTCATGAGCATCCTCGCGAGCATCCTTCTCCCTGACTCGGAGGTCAACCAGCTCCTGGGCGATAGGGGCAAGCTCAGCCACCTCCTGATGGGTGGCGGCGAGCAATGCGGCCAGCCCATCACTCCACCGTGTATCTTCAGAGAGGTGGTCCCAAACATCCTTCTCGCGATGAAGGAATTGGGACTTCTCCCAGCTGCAGACCATAAGGGACTACGAAGAGGACAAGTCTTAGAGGTGTGAAAAGGGAAAATGAGAGTAAAAAACATGGCCACATCATACCTGGCCAACCGGGGTGACGACGTCGCGCAACAAGCTTAGTGAGGTGGTTAGAGCGCGAACCGTGGCACCGACCTCCATGTGAACACTCTCCCATTCCCTCTCCTCCATAGCATCGTCAAGGGAAAAAAGCGTCGCCTCTGGGTCCCGCTGGTCTACCCACCGGATCTGGGATCCTCCCCACACGTGCAGGTCACCGCCCACCCAGACTAGAGACCGGGATGGCTCCGTGCCGATCCCAAGCAACGCCGACCCCTCTTGCGGTAGCAACTCCTATAGAGCAACCCCTCCGGCGGTAGAGGGGGCGGGTGATGTGGACATGGAGGCCTGCCCCGTCGCCACATCCACTAAGGACACCTTGGGTACGCCCTCTCCCGTCCACCCCGCCGTAGACGTGGCCACCTACACGGACGATGGCTCTAGTTGCGCCGTCTCCGCCTATGACATTGTGGCTACACTCGGCCGTGCCACGTCCGCCATGATGCCTTGGGTGCGTCCTCCACCATCCGCCCCACCACAGAGGTGGCCACCTGCGTGGATGATGGCTTCAGCTATGCCATTTCTGCCTATGATGTCGTGGCCTCCTACGCGGATGATGGCCCTGGCTGTGCCGTTTCCGCTTGTGACATCACGGCCACACCTGGTCGTGCCACATTCGCCATGAGCACCTCGAATGCGCCCTCCTCCGTCTACTCCCCCACGAACGTAGCCATTGGCTGCGCCCCTCCGGTCAATGCCGCCATTGGCCCACAGCCACCCCGGTGCCACTCCTGCTTGCCTCTAGCATAACATCGGCCGGCTCCTAACGTGTCTGTCGGAGGATGAGGCACTTCTTCGACACAAGCCTCAGGAGAGTCCTGTGTCCTCCAACGCTGTGAAGGACATGACGGTTAGTTTATGGCAAAATTCGTTAGAGCGAAGGAGCGAAGAAATTCTTAACTCACCTCGACGCCTTTGGACGGTGACGTTTTGAGGTCGATCCGCCTGACCTGAGATGCACCTTGTTGGCATGTTGCCATTTTGAGCCTTCCCTCTACATGGAAGGCCCGGATGGAGCAGAGCAGTCGGATCTCACCGACTCTGGGGGCGCCCCGGAAGGCCCGGATGGAGCAGAGCATCCTGATTCCGCCAGCTCTAGGGGCACATACTCCCCCTCCTGCCCTAGGGCATGCCATGGGAAGGGCCTTGCCTATGGCAAAGATGAGTCCTCATCCCCACCTCCTAGCTCGTCCCATTGGACGGGCGACCTAGAACCGTTGCCTCCCTCTCCTTCTTCTTCTTCTTCCTCCTCCAAACCTTGCCGCCACCTTCCTTGATCCACCTTCGCCTGCTCCTTCATCCGCCGCTTCGCCTTCTCCTAATCCTTCTTCTTCCTCCTCTTCTTGTCTGCGGCGTGGTTTGTCACCCTCATGGACGTGTGCTCTGCAATGGCGCGATGGAGGCCCAAAAGCCCAACCCCACCGGCAGCTCGATGAAGCCCGCATTTGGCTACATCGCGGGATGTCCTAGGATTAGGAACATAGCGTTGGACTCATCCATCACCTCCTTGATGTGCTGCACCACCTTGCTATCATGGAGCAGCCCTTGGGCGAGCACTATCCCATCGTGCTATGCACCAGGCATCATCTCGTATAGCAGGAGGGTGCGCGCCATCTGTGGTGCCACCCTCATCGCGTGATACGCCCCAATGACACTAGCCCCATGGAAACCATGGTTCTTTAGGAGTGCGATGGCATCTAGGAGGTCATGGAGCCTCTTCTTTTCCTTCTTAGGAGGTCCCCACCCCCACACCGGTGGCACCTCTTCGATTAGGCGTCCGGTGAAGTCCGACAAGGGGGCGGCAGGGTCGTTCTTCATGTAGAACCAAAGCACGTGCCATCCCTTGTTGGACCTTGATAGCGGATAGGTCATGTACTCGGCGGACCGGTGGCCCCGGAGGTGGATGCCTACACATCCCATTGGCACCGACAGGTCCCCACTTCTCTCCCTTTTCTTGTGCAGGGAGACAGAGAAGAAGTACCTCCACAGCTTGAAGTGGGATTCGATCCCCAGATACCCTTCGTACAACGCGATGAAGGCCGTGATGTGCTAGATCCCATTGGGATTCAGGTGCTGCAACTCGATCTGGGTAGGGAGGAATCACAAGTCCATGCTTGTGGAAGGGCGCGAAGGACACGGCGTAGCCATTAGGCGGTGCCGACGCCTTCTCACGACCAGACACAAGCCACTCCACCGTCTCGGTTCTCCCACAGAGAAGACCATGCTTGACAAGGCCCTCCATGCGCTCGTGGGTGATGTCAGAGCGATACCATGACTCCATGGGAAGCAAGGGCGGAGGAATGAGAACTTCGCTGGCGGTAGAAGAGTGAGAGCAAGAGATCTGAGCGGTTGTAGTGGATAAGCAGAGAGGACGAGGTTGCGGTTAGGCATATCAAAGATGAAGGGAAAAACCCTAGTTATAGGGGAAGGTGGAGCGAGAGGCGAACCATCCACCTCAATCGACGCATCTATCGCGCCTCGTCACTTTGCCTCTGCAAAAATCGTGCACACGCCACCCCTGGCCACCCCGTCGAAGGGTGCACCGGGCGATAGTTCGCACCTCGATGGGACGACAGCCGCCACAGGTAAGGAGGCATTCAGAGCTAAAAACGCTCCCATGGCCCATTAAGGCCTAGGAGTTTGAAGGTTGGCCCATTGACGGGTTCACAACCGCTCTGGGGCACCTTTAGAGTGAGGGGTGGCTAAGGATGGGCCCGTTAGCAGCCAACACCTAGGCGCACGAGCACCATGGGTATCCCAACCCATGTTCGAGTCTTGGCCGGTGCATGGTCCATGGTTTTTCCTCAAAGAAAGGCAATGAGCCCTTGGGACCGGTCGAACGGACCCAAGAACTATATGGACTGGACGTCAGGAATCTAGAGTCAGTCACCAGCTGAACCATGTTGGACCCTCGTGAATGGAAAGCTGGGTCCCACTTGGACTAGCTCGCTAATAGCTCACTGAGCACCATGATTTGTCCATCAAGGAAAACATGGCACGACGCAACCCCTCCATTTTATCGAAAAAACACTTGAGGGAGGACGACCACAATACGAGCTAACCCCTCGACCGGACCCTTGCTACGCGTGGGGGCTCGAGGGAAGTTGGACTCATAAGGAGACCAAATACGCGGTCGCATGATAATGGTGGATCGATCGGATCCTAGGGAGGGATCAAAATCAAGAGAGATCTTTTCCGACCCCCTGAATCCCACAGCTGCATGCGCTCGAAGAGTCCGAATGAGACAAAAAGGAATCACGACCCTACCAAGACATCCTGTGGCCCGCAAAGGGAGATCAAGACCCTCAGAATACTTCCATCCAAAAAAGCCTTCGAAGGAGTATCCTACTCCTCCGTAGGCTCGGGGGCAACTGTCATGTATTAGTATTTGGGATACCTGGAAGAATGGAGCGCCATGACCAGCTGACCAGAACAGAATGGAGCGCCATGACCGGCTGACGATGCCGACGTATAGTGCCAGTGATGAATAGGGTCACGACGTGGAGCCATCCCCATCATCATCTACAAGATCGGTGGGACCCGTGTAAAGGAGATGAAGGGCAGCGCGACCCCGGAGGCCTTCTTCCTCCTCGCTTTTCTCTCTCTCTCTCTCTCTCTTTCTCTTGTGCAACCTGCGCCTTCCCCTTCAACTATAAAAGGGGAAGTAGGTGTCCCATGAAAGGCAACGGCTCAATGCTGAAAGCAACTGAGTTCAACTAGACTCAACTCCATTCGATCCTTCCATCAGAGACTTGGGACCTTCTCCCTCTCTTGCCCGTTTGTAACCCTACTACAAACAAGTGCCGGTAACATGAGCAGCCTCAAACTGGACATAGGGATATTCCACCCGAACCAGTATAAAACCCTTATGTCCAACAAGCACACCATCTGGGCCAGATGCGCAAACACAAATTTACTAGTCGGTGGTTCAAAACACCGACACGGCCTATCGGTGCTCTCTCTATGGCTTGTACCCTAGCGGAATTAAGTTCTTCTTGAGCTTGCTTCTGAGATTTCTCTAGTAATCGACTTCTAATTCAAGTAAGAATCTTGTTCATATTGTTCTTCAGGTTTGCAACACTCTTTTGAGTACTTTAATCCTTGTAGCTCTTGGGTTAAATTAGTATTCGTAGTGTAAGCATGGTGCTTAGACACAGTTACTCGTGGATGTACCATATTTTCTAGATCAGTGGTAGCTCGCGAGGGTGGATCTTATAGCCTCGTTGAATCCTTTGTAGTCCACCTCCCGTTAGTAGGCCTAGCAAGACCTTGTTGCTATAGGAAACATACTCTTCCTATGTTGCTATAGGAAACATACTCTGCTATAGAAGACAAAGCTTACCGAAGTTAGAACTAGAAGACCTTAGCAATCTCCACTACGCTCCTACTATCTAGCCTTCATTGTGAAGTTGGGTTAAGTTAGATTTGGTTATTCTCACACATGTTTCCTGAGTTCGATATAAAACTAGGTACTCCTGATGAAGTGCTACATCGGTATAGTATCCATGCGCTTATAGATTATTCTATGTGCATTAATGTATACCAACACCCCTTGAAGTGCCCCTTCAACTCTCCTCCACCCAGGCAGCGTCCCCCGCCGCTGGACTTCTCTAGCAAGAAGCTCCACAATGACCAACCTTCTCATCCAACCACCGGGGACATTACCTCAAAGAAGCCGATCACGGTGCGCCTTTATCCCACGTCAGATATGCATACACCCACGCCTGCCAACAAGCATCGTGCCCTAGTGATCTCCGACAAGTCAGAGGATAGCCTTCCTCTCACCAACAGTGAGAGCACTCATAGCACCACCCCCAATCCTAAGAGGGTGAAGTATGAGATCACTAGGCACTAGCTTCCTTCAGGGCGCTACAAGAAGGGGTTCATCCGCCCTGACTCCAGTGACGCCAAGGCGATGAATGGATCATTGTTCGCCCCTTCGGTGCACTGCCGCTCCACTCCTCCACCCATTCACGGACCACCTAGGCAGATGGACCACAGTGATGATGAGAAGGAGGAGCTCACCCTTGAAGGGCTTTAGGCCCAGCTATGCGCCCTTAAGGAGGAGAACCTGACCCTAGGGGAAAGGGTGGCAGAGCAGGAGCTTTGGCACGTTGACATCAAGGACAAGATGGACGTACTCGGCTCACCTCAGAGCTCAAGCGCCTATTCGAGGCCACAGGGAATGAGCACCTCTATGAGGCGCCACTCCGATAGACCCCATGGCCACTTAAGTTTTTAGATTAGGCACTCTTTAGTTTATATTTGTTTTCCTTAGTTCGTTATAGGTTGTGTTTTGCATTGTTTGTGTTAGATTTGCTTAGGTTTAAATTATTATTATTGTAAACAAGTGCCTAATGAATAAAATCAAAGTTAGTTTAATTTGTGTCCTGTCCTCTGGTGTTTTCCCACCAGTAGGACCTTGTTATTTTACTAGTTTGTTATTATGAATAAAAAGAATAGATTACCAATGAAGATAGTGTGGGGGAAGCCTCCCTTGGGATTTTGACGGCTTCCCACAATTATGAAAGTGCCATCACTGAGTCATGTACACGCTGCAAAACACCTCGAGTGAAAGACCGACACGTGGGGCCACTTGGGCCCGCCGCCCAACGCCCTGGGCCGCTGCTCGGCGCCTCGCTACCACCGCTCACCGTGGTAAGGTTGGCTCTCAGGCCCACCTTGATCCACCATGCAGGTATGCACTTCTACTTCTTTCTTGTACGCAATTTTTATGTTAAAAATAATTATTCTTACCTTTAAACACATGAAAATAAAAATTAAAATGGCTAAACACATAAGATTATGTTGATTTTTAAAATTTGACTTGTATAAATTCTATTCTATTATCATGTTTAAAACTTGTGATCTACTTTTGATTAGTATTGTCTACCTATGTTGTTGATTTGTGAGATATAGTAGTGACTAAATAAGTGGCCTTTTGTTTACTCATAACCTTGGAGATGTTTATCTTGCTAAAAATAAAACGCTATGATATTATTACTCCTCATGTGAGAAAAATACCTACCAAAACCAAAGTATATTTGCTCATAAAACTAGCGCAAATGCTATTTAATCTTACTTTGAGCTTTGTCAAACTTTGAGATCTAGGTAGAGAGTTATGTCATGCTTTTATAACCAAGCCCACATATACCACCTCTCTAAGCTACTTCTACACTGGAAGTACGCTCATTCATGCCACTATAAAGTTTTGTTTCTCCTTTTGAAAATATATATACATACCTTCTTTTTCCACAGAGGACATGGCTATCTAAAAAAAGAAGAAAGAGAGAAAAAGAAAAGAAAGCTTGAGCACAACTGCTCATTAGTTTAGCTCTCTTGCAATAAAAAAGAGAGAGAGAAGAGATAGCCATGATCCCTGAAGGGAAAGGAGAAGAAGAAACAAAGAGAAAAGACATTATCCACCATTCTATCCACCCACATATCTTGGTTTAGATTGCATGACATGACCCTCCCAGGATCCATTGTTTGATTTAGTTAAAGTAAGTAGGACAAATATGCCTAGCTTTGATCCCTGCCTATAGCTCCACATAAGCTTTAGGATAGTGAAGGGCAAAGTATCTATGCCCAGGAGAGGACTACCACTAAACACTTTTTGAGTGATAGAGAGAGCTCACATGAGGATATACATGAATCATATTTTCTTTGAAAATTTTGATTAAAAACTCCAATGTAATTTGAGAAGGGAAAGTGTGACTATTTTGATCACAGTTGTTCCACTTATCAACCAGCTAAGGTTTGATCTTAGCCACCGGAAAGATCATAGGTATGAATATGAGACATAGAATAATTTTTATACTTGCTCAGATTTTGAGGAGTAGCATATGTCAATCACTTCTTAGTTCACACACTTTACTAGGGACGAGCAAATGTTTAGTGTGGGGGAGCTTGTTGACAACTCTTAACACCCTCTTTTGCCATCAACAAATTGCCATGAAATGTATAAAATCAAGCAAGAAATGACATTTTATGTTTAGATTTCACTTGGTTCCACATGTATTTGGAGAATTGTGATTGTAGGGACAAAATAGTCAAAAAGGAGCAAAACCAAGCATTCTAGAAGCCATCCATGTGGCCAGGAGAGGCAAGGCCCACAGAGGGGCACCGCGCGATGCCAACATGGCACCGCCCGGCCCCACCAGGTGCCCTACCACGTCATTGAGCCGTGGGAGGGTGGCCTAGAGCATTGTGGAGTGTTGATCCAAGGTCAGTTCACTCAGTGGCTGAGATTTACTTCTCTTGATCGAAGGGCCCACTGTCATACAAAGAGGAGGCTCCAACTGACTTAAGCACCGACTTACCGTGGAAGTTTCGACACATGCTATCTTTGCCACCACCTTGGAGAGCCATTTAGCACCCTACGATGCAAAGGCGGTGGAATCAAGGGCCGGTCGGCGCCCCCTTGAGGCCGCCCGACGCCCAAGTTTCTTCCACCGCCATACCAGCTGCCTATAAGTACCCCCTGCCTAATTTCAGCTATAAATAGATGTCATGAGCTCCTCTATAAGACACACAAGTGAAGAAAGAGCTATGAAGAGAGTAGCTTAGCTTAGGATAGCTAGTCTCTAGAGTAGAGAGAGACAGAGAAGGTGAGGAGAAGCTAGAGAAGGAGTTGGGCTTGTCGGCGACCTCTTCTTCTTGTAGCTCCACGGCTCTTCTATGGTAATTCTATTCCCATTCTTGCATTAAGTTTTGTTACATTTATGTTGTTTACGGGTTTCACGCTTGGTTAGAGTGCTCTAGTCTTATTTCATCGGGATCTAGTTTAGAGTAGTAAGCGTATAGATTAAACATGGTGCTTAGGCTATACGTTACTTGAGTCTCCGGATAGATTGTGGTAGGTGGCAAGTGGTGACCGCCTTGTCCATCCTCTATATTCCACCATGATAGGCTTAGTTATTAAATCATAGGGCTCGTGGCAGACCTTGTCTAGTTAACCCTCCTGGTTGGTAGGCGGGTTGTGCCCCAAGTAAACAACTATTATTTACCATTCCTTGTTCAAGTAATAGTAGCAGAATAACCCATAGTATTCCACTTCTTTCCTCCCCAACATCCATAGAAATCCATTAGTTCTAGAATTCGATCACTCCTTGTTCCTTGTGGATTCGATACCCAGGATTACTCCTCAGTGAAAAGCTACTCTGACAACCGTGCGCTTGTAGTTTTTTTTCTGTGTGTGCCATCCCTGGTGTCAACACTAAGATTTACACTAAATAACATCATGTATGGACATCAACTCACAATAAAATATAGCATATCATATGCAAGGACAGAGTACATGAAAATACATCAGAGGCATGGACAATAGCTTAGAAAATCATATCTATCATAAAAGGCATGGACAACAGCTCACATAATTACTTGAACCATCATAGTCATGGTGACAATAGCTCAGGTTAATAATCACATACATTGACAATAGAGAACCATCTCATCGAGAAAGGTATCACATGCAACTAACCACAGCAAAACATTACCACCACCAGCAAAAGAAGTAAGGAATAGGGTTTGTTCATCTTTACTGAGCCTGGTCAGAGAAGGAAGCCACCAACAAGGACAGATCAAAGGGGAAAAGAGGAAGTACCACAAGATCTACAAACCTACACAAGAAACATCCAATTAATGGAGTGAAATAGATGTGCCGCATCCTGATCTAGGGTTTGCAGCAAGGGGAAATCGAAAAGGGGGTGGCTTTTGCATGGAAGTGATCTGGCAAAAACCCTAGACTAGAAAACCAATCACGTGTATGTTGCATCTGTCGGACCCTGGTTGGGCCTCATATAAGCAACCAATCGTGCCCTAAAATATAGCTACAAATACAACAACAGGTGACCATCTTATATTTTAAAATAAAAAGTATATAGCTTCATAAAGACTGTAATAAGTAGATAAGTCCTTCTCTAAAGCTTTGGCGCTGAGTACGAGTATAATTAAGGAATTGTGTTTATTCACAAAAGAAAATATTTGATTTTATGCAACTACTAAAACATGTAATTTTTTTTGTAAATCACGGTACCAACATAGACACTCATATACATGGACGTATACATACATCCTATCCAAATGTGTATACCCTTTGAAAGATTGATCCGGTAGATCTCGATATTCACTACGCCAGATTTGCACATCACT
>PUID01043216.1:0-10550 GCA_002993905.1 Miscanthus sacchariflorus
CTAACTATCTAGTCCATGTGCAGCGCCCATGCTGGCATAGTAACTAGATAACCTGACAGGGCTGACTCTGTGCCGGCCACTGCCTGTTCCTACAGTGCTGTAGGTGAGCCGTGCGGCGCCTGCACCTGCAGCGGCTACTGTATCACARCAGGGGGCAAAGTYGGCGCCACCTTCCCTTGATGTGTTCACACACAGCAGGCAGCTAAGTTGGCGCCGCCTTCCTCTGCTGTGTTCTCACAAGGTGGCAGTTGATTAGCTAACAAAGGTGAATCCCAAAAGGAACGTGGAGGGCTGGAGTTCGGGAAGGAAGCGCCACTTCCGAACAGCACATCGGGAGTCCAACTAGTAAGTAGCCAGTTCTTGTTCATAAGAGGAGTAACTGATTCTCGAATTCTTGGTGTTGTAAATTAAACTGTTGATGTAGTTCAGAGGTGGATGAGCGTCTGGATTTGTCGGGTGGTGCGGCCGAGCAGCCAGCGACCGGATCTGCCAGGGATGCGCCAACAGAGGTGCCAGTGCCACCCATCGCGCCCACCAACCCCAGTGAAGGGGACCGAGACATGCTTACCCGGCGCCGAACAGAGAGGAGCTGGGACCCTCGGCATCGGAGAAAAATGAAGCACCACCTTCGTCGAGGGTGACGGAGCTCGGCAGCCACGTCCGGGCCCGGCTGCAGCGTCGTCGGAGGGTTACGCCCACACCCACAACCGAGGAGGAGGTAGAAGCTATAACGCGTGAGGACATGCAACCTCAAGGCGTTAGAATTCTTCATCGGCGAGGGGATGAAGTAGTTGTGCTAGAGGAGGAAGACACGGCACAGGAGGTGATGAAACTCCAAACCATTCTCGGCGTTGCCATGAAAAGGGTTGAGGTAAATAACAAGAGACCCGCTTATCATGCTCGGATGTGGCCGTGACTCTCTTTTCCTTTGCTATTTGCAGAGCATAATGGAAACGGCAAAGCACCGCCAACAGATCATTAAGAGAATGGAGCCGTTAGCCGCCGAGAATGAGAAGCTGAAGGCGTCAATTTAAGATTTGGAGAAAAACATCCGTAGAGCCCAACGAGACCGGGATCTGGCGGAGTCAAATAACAAAGACCTTGAATACCAGAAAGGTGTCCTTTAGGAGCAGTTAAGTCATGCTGCCGACCAGATAAAAGGTATGTTTGAAGTCCCATGTATAATTTGTAGCTGGCCAGCGTGTGATCTTATGTGGGTATATGGCTTCCTCAGATCTGGAGACAGAGCTCGGCCGAGCACACCAGGAGATCTTCTAGCTTCGTGAGGAGAGGGATAAGGCGGTCGAGCAGGCGGCGAAGTTAACGGAGGAGCTGGAGGGTAAGTTCGGAGACTCGAATTTTGTTGGAGTTTGATGATGTGCCAATGCGTTTGTTCTAGTCGCTGTAGACTATCGCTGGAAGGCCCATGCACAATTCCAGGAGTATGGAGCACAAATAGAGGCGTAGAAACGCAAGTTCGAAGCAGTGGTGGTCGGGTTCAAACCCGTGTTCGACTGCATCGACGACGAGCTGCCAGAGCCCTCAGTGATGCTGCCAGGAGATAGGCCTCCCCACCCGGACGCCTTTATGGAGCAACGCCGCAAAGCTTGGGAGAACTTCAAAGGCTTCAACCGGGATGCCGTCCAATCCATCACCAATCATGTTCTAGCTATAGTTCGCTCGCACTACCCCGCGGTCAACTTGGACGCAGTGGGATCGGGGTTTGCGAGGGGAGCCAGCTTGGAGAAGAAAGAGCAGCTGGCGAACGTCGTGTAAGAGGCAACATCCAAGTTGGCGAGCGATGTCGACTTGTTCGGCGAGATGGGCGATGAGGCCAGATAGACCGTGCCTGTAAAAACAAAATGGCAACCAGTAAAAGTGCTTAAGTGCAATAGAAAAAACTTATGATTTGTTGTGGCGATGTTGTATATAAGCGATGGTTGCTTATTTGATTATAAGTGTGTCAGATATTGTTAGGCGATCGAGTATCGATTTAATTGCTCTTAGCACGTTTATATATGATATAAGTTGCAGCTGAACAGTTAGTTCCTTATCGAGTACTCAGCCTTGGCTAGCTCGTGACCCATAACGTCGAGCGCTGGAGTCCGTGCACATGTAGGGAGTACAAGCATGACCAAGGGGCCGCTGCCGACCACCCATGACGCAGAGCGCTGAGCTCGTGCATGTGTAGGGAGAAGTTGGTGACAGGGCCTTCTCTGAAGAACATGGGCCAGAACGTGGCTGTCGGTGACCTGGAGTTTAATGCAGATGGTGAACTGTGGAGTTTGCATGGAGCATGTTTGGAGACCATTAAACCATGGAGTAAAAAAGGAGAAATACGTGAAGAACAATCATGTGGGGAAATACTAGAGACACATTATGGCGACAAAAAATTTATTCATTATGGAGTGAAGAGTACATATCTAGAGCGTTTCAAGGATAGAAATGTATAAGGTGCTCGATGTGCCAAGAATTGGGGATATCGACTCCCTCCATATCACATAGCCGGTAAGACCCTGGTCGAGTAACCTCTTTGACCATGTAAGGCCCTTCTCAGGGGGAGGAGAGCTTATGCATCCCTTCGGTTTTCTGCTTTCTATGGAGAACGAGGTCACCGAGCACAAATGAACGACCTTTGACATTGCGATTGTAATATCTTCGTAGGCCTTCTAGATATTTGGCCGTGCGGATGCAGGTGATCAGGCGTTCTTCTTTGGCTCTATCGACGTCCTTTGTCCGAGCTAGTGCGGCTTGCTCTTCATTATAATGCTCCACCCTAGGTGCTCAGAAAGCAATGTCCGCAGGAAGTATGGCTTCTGAGCCATACACAAAAAAATATGGGGATATGCCGGTGTTGCAATTAGCTTGAGTTCGCAGTCCCTAGACCACAGCTGGGAGCTCTTTGAGCCATCTGCCTGGATGCTTTTCCTCTTTTTGGTATAGCCTCTTTTTGAGGGCATCGAGGATCATGCCGTTCACCCGTTCGACCTGGCTATTGGCTCTAGGATGGGCAACAAAGACGTATTTGATGAAGATGCATCGGTCATCGCAGAAGTCCCAAAAATGGTGACCAGTGAATGTAGTTCCGAGGTTGGTGATGATGGTGTTCGGTAAATCGAATCTATGGATGGTATCTTCGAAGAGCTCGACTGCCTTCTTTGCAGTAGCTGAAATAAGCGACTTGTATTCGATCCACTTGGAGAACTTGTCAATGGCGACGTACACTGTCGGTGTTTTGAACAAACACCGGCTAGTAAATTTGTAATTGTTGCACGTTAGGCCCGGTTGGTGCACTAAAGGACACAAGATTTATACTAGTTTGGGCTGAATGTCCCAACATCGAGTCTGCTGCTACTTGTGTTATTAGTACCAAAAAGGGTTCGTAGTAGGGGGTACAAACGGTCGAGAGAGGGACGGGTCCCAAGTCTCTGATGGAATGGTCGAAAGGTCACCGAGAGCTTAGTCGCTGCTCAGCTATGTGTGATGTGTGTTGTTGAATCGTATCGATTGATCTCTCTGTGAGTTGATCCATCGTCTCCTTAGCGGGGTGGCCTGCCTTCCCTTTTTAGACAAAGGGAAGATAGGGGTTACATTTCGGAGAAAGGGGAAAAACCAGAGGCCAAGAAGCCCTTCCGAAGGCACTGGATCTTCCTTTTCCTCTGAGCCAGCTTCGCTGACATGGCCAGATGGTG
Source organism: Miscanthus sacchariflorus (assembly GCA_002993905.1). Lineage (NCBI taxonomy): Eukaryota > Viridiplantae > Streptophyta > Magnoliopsida > Poales > Poaceae > Miscanthus > Miscanthus sacchariflorus. Next base: position 3,693 of record PUID01043216.1, read on the forward strand.
TTAGGGATTGGCACATTCACCGAACACTTGTGTGCTGACGACGCCATGCCCTTACTTGATCAGCAAGTGGTCACGTCCCATCCCACCCCTCGGGTAGCGTGTCGGACAGGGGTGTTGACTTGTAGCCCTGTGGGGAGCAGACGACGCGATGACTGCACGTTCGTCACTATAGAGGATGCGAGTCTCTTCTTGGATTGTAGTGGCTGTCATATGTTTATGTCAGGTTCCACGCCCGAGGGTTGAAGGCGGCGCCTACAACACTATTTGGACTCTACCATGCTTGGAATGGTCTAAAGCGCCCGTCCCATCGTACCCTGACGGTACTTTCCTGCAGCGGTGCAGGGCATGGTCCTTGGTACTACGTTTGACTCGAATGTCCTATCGTACCCTGTGCTTGTCATTATATAGGAGCAGGGTGTAGTCGTCGGGCGAGGCGGAGTCTGCCCTCGGTCATTGGGCAAGGCGGAGTCTGTCCTCAGCCGTCGGGCAAGGCGGGACCTACCCTCGGACATTGGGTGAGGAGAGCCCACCCTCGGACGTCGGCCGAGGTGGAACCTACCCTCGAACATCAGGCAAGGTGGAGCCAGCCCTGCTCAGGGTTCGGGCGAGGCGGAGTCTAGCCCTCGGGGGTCGGGCTAGGCGGAACCAGTCTTCCATCGTTCGAACAAGAAGCGCAGTAGCGTTCTCGTCTAATAAGAAGTGTCAACGTTCGATGGTCATTAGTTCCACCTCATTAGGTACCCCGGTTTTAGGTCCCCGATAGTAGCCCCCGGGTGATTCGGCCAGAATCGCCCAGGGGGTGTTTCGGTTCGCCAGAGGGTGCGCGCGAGCGTACCCGGTGGGTGTAGCCCCTGAGCCCCCTGGTGATTCAGGCAGAATCGCCCGGGGGGTGTTTTGGTTCGCCAGAGGGTGTGCGCGAGCTTACCCGATGGGTGTAGCCCCCGAGCCCCCGGGTGATTCAGGCAGAATCGCCCTGGGGGGTGTTTCGGTTCGCTAGAGGGTGCGCGCGAGCGCACCCGGTGGGTGTAAGCCCCCAGGTGATTCGGAGAATCACCTGGGGGTGTTTCGGTTCGCCAGAGGGTGCGTGCGAGCGCACCCGATGGGTGTAGCCCCCGAGCCCCCGGGTGATTCGGGCAGAATCGCCAGGGGGATGTTTCAGACCCTTCGCGGGTAAGGCTATGAGACTCGGTTTTTGTGAACTAGATAGTTTTAAGGGAACCCTGGTATCTCGTTCACGGGGATTTTATCCAGGGTCAGCCCGGCTGGGGCTCGACTACGGATCGAGGCCCTACTGATGCTCGTGTACCTGCGTCTTAGTCGCTCATAGGCCCGTCCCTCATTGGGATGGCCATCGAGACTGTCGGGCTGACCCTTGGACTTTTTGGGCCCATACGGGCCGGAGAAGAAATTTTCTGACCCGTATCCCCTCTGTGGGAAAAGAGTCCGATCCGCTTGGGAAGGCAAACCGTCTGGCGCAATTTTGGTGGGAAAGGATAGGGATCGTGGGCGTGTATCCCAGGACGTGACGTGGTGGTGTGTCGTGGTAGGCTCGGAGATCGAGGCGGACGGTTGCTCTTCTCGCATCCATCGCCTCTATAAAACCACGGGGTTCACCCCTAGGGTTCTGTACTTTGCCTTTTCGCCTTCGCATCGCCAACCTCCGCCGCCAATCGCTAGAGCCTCCCACACTTGCATCGCGGCTGCCATCAAGCTCGCATCCGCATCGTAGCCACCGTCGAACTCGCATCCACCCCCCTCCCAATCATTTCAATGGAGCCATGGTGCGGATCCAGCATCACCCCTCATCGCCTGGAGGGCCTCATTTGCTGTGGCCTCCTTCGCCCGCTGACCGCCGCCGAGGAGTGGTGGCTGCCTGGTAATGAGGACGTGCCATCGCCGCCCGAAGGGTATGTCGTGTCCATCGCTCACTTCCATGAGCGGGGATTCACCATATCTGCTCACAAGTTCCTTCGGGGGCTATTGGATTACTACCAGGTGGAGCTGCAGCACCTTACCCCCAATGGGATCCAGCACATTGCGGTGTTCATCGCCCTATGCAAGGGGTTCTTGGGGATTGATCCTCACTTTGACCTGTGGTGGTATCTCTTCACCATCAATCTCCTGAAGAAGTGGGTTGGGAAGCAAGAGGTGCACGCGCCAGTGGGATGCGCCGGCATTCACCTCCGCAACAACCGAGCAGAAGCGTACCCRTTAATGCGTCTGTCGACCTCCAACAAGGGGTGGCATTCGCAATGGTTCTATGTCAAGGATGACGCCACCACCCCCTGCCAGTTTTCTCTGGGTGCGCCATCGAGGAGGCCCCGGGGTCGTGGAAGTGAGGCATCCCTTTCAAGGAAAAGAAGAACATCAACGACCTTCTCGCTGCCCTCCAATCTTTGAAGGATAGAGGCGTGAAGGGATCGGGGATCATTGGCGCCTACCACACGAGGAGGGTGGCACCGCTGATGGCGCGCGTGCTTTCCCTGCACCAGATGGTGCCCAGAGCGTCGTTCAAAGGGATAGTGCTTGTCGACGAAGCGCTCCCTCCCTCCGAAGTGGTGGAGCGCATCAAGGAGGCGATGGAGCCTTTGAAGGACACCGTTGGTGTCATCCTTGATTTTGTGTTTCTGGTGCTGGGGCATCCCCCAATGCGGCCGGAACCGTGGTTTATTGACTTCGTAAGTTTTCTTTCTCCATACTCCTTTTTTACTTGAATTTCCGACCCCTTGAAGCTGACCTTGGGATGGCTGGACCAGCCGAGGGCACTATTCTTCAAGGATAGCCTGGCTCCATTGCCGAAGGATCGTACCCTGGCGAAAGCGAAACGTATCACGGCCGAGTGGGACAAAAGGATGAGAGAGCTTAGGAAGAAGAAGCTATTACAGAAGCAGCAAGCGCGGGATCGAGGAGAGGAGACAGGTAGTGATGACAACGACGATGAGGTAGCCACTGACGTGGATTGGGATGTCCTCGAGGACAAGGATACACTGACAGATGCCCACCGGTCCATGCAGGGACCCTTCCCGTTCCAAGCGGAAGGAAGCGAGTCCGTGAGGTCGGTGGAGGTGGGCCGAACCATCGGCCCGTCCTCGAGGCCGGTGGGAGCTAGAGAATCCGCCGCCTCACCCGGGGTGCCGACGGAGGATCGGTGGATGGGGGGAGGCGGATCTGCCGCCGCCCCTGAGGTGCTGATGGAGGGGGCGGCTCTACTACTGCGCCCCACGAGCTGACGGAGGTGGGTGGATCTGCCRCCATGCCCAATGCATCGACAGAGAGGGGCGGCTCTATTGCCGCGCCCTTGGAGATAAGGGAGATGAGCCCCCTGTCCGGGAGCAGGGGACAGGCTCAAAGCGGTCCCGCCCAGGCGAGTCGGATCAGGGGCCTGGGGGTTCACCCCCAAAACATTCCTGCCACCCAAAGGCGCCCGAGTAAGTCACTGATTCCCATGTTCCCCCCTTTTAATTTTTCTGTTTTGAACTTATGCCTTTTATCTCTTGCAGATTCTTGCGACGGGGCCGCTCTTTGGGGCTGGTGCCCAAGAAGAGCCTTGCCCTTCAGGTAGGACAGACACCGCTGCTCGACGTCGCTCCTGTTCGGGCAGGAGCGGCGCTGATGTTGCGGCCTCATCGGCCGATCTGGCGGCGCCCGTGGTGGTGCCCACGCCCTCGGTGGTTGCAGAGCAGGCGGCGGCGGTGGTGACTCCGCCATCCACATCGAAGCGAACGGACCCTGGCTCTTGGAGCGCCCGTTTGTTTGATCTTACCTTCTTCCCTTTTTGCAATGAAAAAAGATTTATGCGATCCGACCCTTCCGTTTGTTAAGACTGTAGGGCCCGAGGTGTTTAGGGGAAATTTCGATTGTACTGGTGAGCAAAATTACCATAGCCATCTGGGCGTGGGCCTTTTGCGGTCTTACCTATCTATTCCCCCAAACCTTGCTGCCAGTCTTGACGTGAGGAAAAGGTCTGATGTAATGTCTGTTTCGAAAAAAGAAAGGAGGTACTCGTACCTTTATCAGCCMCCGAGTGAGATCCGACCCCTTGCGGTCGCTGGGGCCAGATGTTACTGAAGACCGGAGCGAGGGTAGCGAACTCATTCTTGTATTCGCACGTACCCCTTACTTAGGATTTTGGCAATCGCTGCGTGACCGTGCGTTTGGTTTTATCGCTGGCCTGACCTTCCCCGAGCCCCTGCGTGTGGTGGGGATTCGGTCAAGGGTCGGTTCGTTTTGTGACCATCATCCCGTCTGCGGTTTTTCACAACTGGAGGGGTCGAGGCAATGTCACTTGCCTCAGTGGCTCGAGTGACGTGCCTAATGAGCTCGCTAACGGGGATGTTCGAACGGAATCCAGTCCCACTACTTTGCGATAGGGTCGGCAAAGTTCTCAGACGGCGTTCCGTTGCTCCTTGACCTGCCTTCCAATAGATTCCTCCTTAATGGGGACCCTATGGGCTCCGCAAGAGGGTGGATTGAACTTAGAAGGTTGAGATGACCCTTCCCGCCTTAATGCGGGGTTGGGCAAAGGCCGCTGAGGCTCATCTACGTTTTCTCCCCTGGCTCTTGTTGGATGCGAGGCGGCCTTAGACCCTTTGCGGGTCAGCCTTCGAACCTCTGTCTCTTGATCTCGGATCGAGCGGCTTGAGCTCCCGACCCCTTAGGGTCTGATAGGGGTCGGCCGTGTTTCGTGCGTCACCCCGTCCTCGGTTTCCACAACTGGAGGGGCTAAGTTGATGACACTTGCCTCGATGGCTCGAGTGTCGTGCTCAATGAGCTTGCTAACGGGTATGTTCGTGTGGAATCCAGGTCCATCATTTGCTGACAGGGTTGGTAGAGCCCTCATGTGGCATTCCACTACTTCTTTAACCCGCCTCTCGGCAGATGCCCGAGCCATTCGTTGGGCTCAGGTGGCCCGTTGGCCTCTCCTCGATGGAGATTCTGTGGGTTTGGCTCGAGGTTAGAATCGAACAAGAAGGGTCGAGGTGTCCCTGTCCGCTTCTGAGCGGAGTCGGGCAAGGCCGCTGGGGCTCATATCGGTTTTTCTCCCCTAGCTCTATTTGACACGAGGCGGCCTCGAGCCCTTCGTGGGCCGACCTTCGAACCTCAGTCAGTCACCGCTCATATTGAATGAGGCGGCTGCCGCTTTGTGACGCGACACGGAGCGTTGAGATGCAGCGATTTGCATATGGAACGTTTGGATGTCTGGATTTAAAGTATAACTTAATTGAAACGAAAGCGGGGGTCGGTAACGTTACCTTGATGGTATGAGCGGTGGGAAGCTCTTACCAAACATGTCTGTGTGGGCTTCGGATCTGACGTTTGCGATGAGGTCGGTGTAACCTGCATAAGTATTGCCATTTTTCGTTTCTATCTCTCGGCGGCGATCCGAGCCGTTCTATTGATTTAGGCGACCTGATAGCTTCTCCCTGAAGGAGATTCTGCAGGAGGACCCCTCTGAACCCTTCTTGAGAAGGTAGGAGCTAAAGCTTGTAGTGCGGGGAACTATGAATTTGATTATGCTGGTGAACAAAAAACATCGTAGTCGTCAGGGCGTAGGTTCTAGCGGTTCGTCCAGTTGTATTCAAAGTTTTATACCCACACACCGTGCTTCTGATTTTAGACGTAAGGAGGGTCGGCCGAAGAGGATGTTTAAACAAGTAGACACTCTCGGCAGCCCCCGAGTGGTGTCTGTGCCCCTGCCGTTGCTGGGGTCGGAAACTCGGTAATGAAATTAACGCGCAAAGTAAGAAAACAGAGGTGCTTATCTTTCTACGGCCGTTTGTTCATCGTTTTGCCTAGGCTGTTCGATCGACCCAGGAGGCCTGTTGGGCCCCTTGGATGGGGGTTCGATCGTCGGGTCATTCCATGGTCCTGCCTGGGGAAGCGGAGAGTCGTCTGTATGCGGGTGTGCCCTGGTTCTCGCGCCCGGCGCGCATTAGTGGCGAGCCACACCCAGGCAATGTCCTGTTTGACCAGGTGATGTCTCGTCAACCAGAGCGTGTCCCGTCGGTTCCGACGCGTCCCCTCGGGTTCCCGTCGGCATTGATATCCGATCTCATTGAATAAAGGAAGGAAGAGAGTTTTCCGCCCCAACCTTTTCCTTTCCTCAGCCACCGCGCCTCTTCCTTAAATAGGGAGGGGGAGGGAAGTTCTCATCCCATTCTCTTGCCTGTCCTTGGGCCGCTACCTTTCCTCCTTTCTCCTTCTTGGCGAGCGCATTCGTCTATCGCGATGATTCCTAAGTGAGAGAGGGTAATGCGAGGGGGAGGAGAACTCAAAGTCGCCGGCGTGGTGCTTGACGTTGCAGAAGATGGCGCCCCTGAGGATCCCGCGGAGCGGTACGACGTCGCCGATGGCGAGCGTAGCGTGGCGACCGTAGCAGTGCTCATAGTAGAGCTGGGCAGAAGCTGTAATCGAATAAGTCATGGGGGAGCCCCCGAGTGAATAGTTTTTTTGTATTTATGAATACATTAGTCCTTTTTGTGATGAAATCACTTTGTAAGCGGTGAATTTTCTGCAAAAATGAACAAATTTTCATCTTTTGTTATGGCAAACAGTTTTCCAGCTTCCTCTTTTTTTGTAGAAGAGGTTTCGGTGCCTTCCGACCCTTCCCATGGTTCAGGTCGCAAAAACTAGGAGTGCGGGTGAATCAATTTTGATCACACTGGTGAGCAAGGATGTCATAGCCACTGGGGCGTGGGTTTCCTGCAGTCCTACCAGTTGTACTTAGAATTTGTTCCCGAAATCTTAGCCCTTAGGACTTGTTATGAGAAGAATGGAAAACTTAGAGAATGTTTGGAAAGGTAACACGGGAAGCGTTTGCAAGATAAACATACTTATATCACTTATATCGGCCCCCGA
>PUID01043218.1:15814-25955 GCA_002993905.1 Miscanthus sacchariflorus
TTTTGCCATCTCCTCTGCAGAGCTCCGGCCAACGCTGGTGCTTGTGCTGTGTGTGTGCTCTGTTCTCTCTCCCTTCTTCTACCTCAAGTCATAGTGTTTGGTCGACAACGATAGTGTATTGATCGGCAACGCTGGTGAGTGGTCGACTCGTCTCGTGCCGGTGATCTAGTGGGCTAACATTTTCTATCTCACTCTGGTATGTCTCAAGAATGCTGTATTTTCGTTAGTGATAATGGAAATGGGGTTACCTCTGGTTAAAAAAAAAAAGACCGTAGGAGGACTACTTCAGCAGACGGTTACAGCTTCGTCGCTGGAGATTGAACTACACAGTCTGCCTACCCTTTGAGCACGCCCTTACCCTCTACAAATATACACGGACCTGCACATCAGCAAGCACTTCGACGTTTCTGGAACATCAACAAGTCATGCAGCTGATTGTTCCCCAAAAAAAAGTCATGCAGCTGATGTGACGCTGCTCAAGGAAGACTGTGAGAAGCTATCAAACTACATGGCCTACCTCAAGGAGGCGTATCCATCCATGCTGCCGATCAGCAGTGTAGTAAATGATCGAATCTTACCTAACAAGAAAAAAGTAGACGGTGATAGGCCAAGTATCGTGGAAGAGCATGCAGAAGATTTGGTCAATGAGCGAGATTCGGCCTCTCCCTTCGAACCAGACCCGGCTTCTCCCTTCGAGCCAGATCTGAAACAATCGCTGGAGGAGATTAGAGAGATGTGGATGAGGCCGCTCGTCTACGCGGCCAGCAAGTGCAGCGGGGAGCTACACGCGCGGCACCTTGGCAACGGATGTGACCTCCTCACCTTTGTCTGGTTACTCATGCTGCATCATGGCCTTGGCAATGCAGCAACGGAGATGAACCTCCTGACCTCATCGAATGATCCTAGCTTACCGAGCCAGGGTCAGTAGTGGCAGCTGAAGGCCTGTGTTACTACTACCTCTGCCACAGGCCCAGAAGATGGCGGTGATGGGCCTCGGCAGGGAACCCGAGTTCGGCGGCCCAATGTGCGTGTGTCCGGAAACGAGTGGGAATAGGTGCCTGCGTGCACGAGTCGAAGTCGAATACGTCTCTACTAGAGTATAAGAGTTGAGAGCTGAGAGAGAAATGGCAACAAGTTATTTATAAACCAAACATTCTGTACTCTGCCTAAGAACTCAACCTTCCTCGCTATTCCTTCTTATCCCCTTTGCTGTGCTGTTCATCTAATCCTTCCCCAATTCTTCACTCTACCTCAATTGCTGCTAACAATTGGTATCGGAGACACCAGTTTTCGGCATCCAATCGATCCACACATACTCCATCGACTGATTGAGCAACTGATTTGGTTAGTTTGATCGGATTTATGGCAGTGAGCTGCTGACAGAGATCTAGATTGCCGTAATTCCTTTCTCCGCTGGATCGGTTTGTGGGTGCAGTCGATCTGGATCTTCCCCCACCACTAGCCCACGATCACTTCACCCGACGACAGCACCGCCTGGGAGTCATGAATCTAGAGACGCGACTCATCATCGACGAGATCAATCGCCGCTTCACCGAGCACTATCAGAAGTGGGACTCCCGCTTCGCGGATTAGGAAGCCCGCGTCTCGCGTCAGATTCAGGATCTGGAGCAGGCGAGGAGGTTCGCATGGCGGCGCTGGAGGGATCCACTGTTCAGCTTTTCGGCCAATTGCTTGGTTTACCTGCAGGATCAGTTTTGGAGTTTTGTAGCACAGATCCAGAACCACAACAGGACAGTCCTTCCTCTTGGCCACCTGAGATTCAGAAATTGGTGGAGGATTATGCTCCCTTGTTTGAGCCACATACACATCTACCCCCTTCTCGTGGATGTGATCCTTCTATACCTCTGCTTCCTGGGGCTTCCCCGGTGTTTTCTAGGCCGTATCGGTTTGCTCCTGCAATCAAGACAGAAGTGGAGAAACAAGTTCAGGAGATGTTGACTGCGGGGATTATACAGAAAAGCTCTAGTCCTTTCTCCTCGGCAGTGCTATTGGTCAAGAAAAAGGATAACACATGGAGATTTTGCATTGACTATCGTCAGCTTAATGCTATTACACAAAAAAGCAAGTATCCGGTGCCTATTATTGATGAGTTGCTCGATGAATTAGGTAATGCCAGATGGTTTTCCAAGCTTGATCTTCGTTCTGGGTTTCACCAAATTCTGCTCAAGCCCGGCGAAGAGTTCAAAACTTCCTTTCAGACGCACTTCGGACAGTTTGAGTTTAAAGTAATCCATTTGGCCTCACCGGCGCGCCTGGCACATTTCTGGAAGCTATGAACTCTACTTTGGCACCATTCTTGAGAAAGTTCATGCTAGTATTCTTTGACGATATATTGGTCTACAACACTTCTTAAGAGGACCACATTCAACATCTATAGTTGGTCTTTCAGCAGTTACTGGTCCATGACTAGAAGATAAAAATGTCCAAATGTGAGTTTGCTCAAAAGAGTATTTCTTATCTCGGTCACATTATCAGTGGTGCTAGTATAGCTATAGATCCTCAAAAGGTGGCAGCAGTGGTTAATTGGCCAATCCCTACTTCAGTGAAGGAACTAAGGGGTTTTCTTGGTTTGGCCGGCTATTACAGGAAATTCGTTTGCCATTTTGGTATATTAGCCAAGCCATTAACCGAGCTGCTTTGTAAGAACACCATCTTCACTTGGACTTCGGTACATCATGAGTCCTTTTTGCCATTGAAGCATGCTCTTAGCTCCTCTCCAGTTTTAGCACTGCCTAATTTTTCTCGGCCATTCAGTATTGAAACCGACGCTAGTGGTGGAGGCATTGGAGCAGTGTTAGCTCAGGATGGCCACCCTTTGGCATATCTCAGCCGTGCCTTAGGACCTCGCTCTTTGGGACTGAGTACTTATGAAAAAGAATACATGGTAGTGTTAATGACTATCTAACAGTGGCGTCAGTACCTTCAGCATGCTGAGTTCATCATCTACACTGACTAGCAAAGCTTGGTTCAGTTGACTCAGCAACGCCTTCACACGCCGTGGCAATAAAAATTGTTTACCAAGCTATTTGGATTGCAGTATCGTGTTGTTTACAAGCTAGGCTCTACTAACCGTGCAGCAGATGTTCTTTCCCGCAAACCATCTCATGATTCGGTGTGTGTGCCGCTGTATCAGTTGTTTATCCACAGTGGGTGCAAGAAGTGATTGCCGGTTATGCACAGGACCCTAGCACATTGTCAATGCTTGCCAAGCTTACTATTGATCCCCAGGCAGTTCCGGATTTCTCTTTGCGTGAGGGAGTTATACGCCACCACAACAGAATTTGGATTGGCAACAATCCGCCATTGCAGCAGAAGATTCTTCAAGCTGTTCATGCTAGTGCGCTGCGTGGCCACTCCGGTTTACCTGTAACTCTGATGCGATTGAAGCAAATGTTTGATTGGCGTGGAATGAAAACTGATGCTAAGAACTTTGTGAGCTCTTGCCTGGTCTGTCAGCAAGCAAAGCCTGACCGGTCCCGGCTGCTAGGTTTGCTACAACGTCTTCCCGTTCCAGCAGCTGCTTGGCAAACCATTTCAATGGATTTTGTGGAGGGTCTGCCTCGATCTGGTAATGCTAATTGCATTCTGGTGGTGATCGATTCTTTCACTAAGTATGGTCACTTCTTGCTTCTGTTACACCCATTCACAGCTACTGTTGTCGCGAAGGTATTCCTGAACAACATCTATCATTTGCACGGCCTTCCCAATGCAATTATATCAGATCGTGACCGTGTCTTTACAAGCACTCTGTGGCAAGAATTGTTCCGGCTGGCTGAGTCAAACTGCAAATGAGCTCCAGTTATCATCCACAGTCGGACGATTAAACTGAGCATCTTAATCAGTCCATGGAAACCTTCTTACGATGGTTCGTGAATGCTTGCCCGTCTAAATGGTCATCCTGGCTGGCTCTCGCAGAGTTCTGGTACAATTCTTCACCACACTCTGCACTGGGCTGTTCCCCATTTGAAGCGCTCTATGGCTACCCTCCTCGTCATTTTGGTATATCTGCCATCGTCGTGTCATGACAGAATTGATTCAACAACACTTACCCCGCGCTAAGGAGCGTATGAAGAAACAAGCAGATAAGAAGCATTCTAAGCGACAATTCAAAGTTGGTGATCTGGTCTTTGTGAAGCTACAACCGTATGTCCAAACTTCGCTGGCTCCACGCTCCAACCAGAAGTTGTCTTACAAATACTTTGGGCCATTTCCTGTGATCGCTCGGATTGGTTCGGTGGCTTATAAGTTACAGCTTCCTTCCTCATCAGCCATACACCCGGTGTTCCATGTTTCCCAACTCAAAGCTACAGTGACTACCGGCACTCAGGTTTCGTCTACTCTTCCTCCTGATATGGATATTCCTTGGGTCCCTGTTAATATTTTGCAGCGTCGGATCATTCCTTCTGGCACCGGTTCTGTGGAGCATGGCTTGGCGGAATGGTCGGGTTGGCCTCGTGATCTGACGACCTGGGAGAGCCTGGTACATCTGTGTCAAGCTTTTCCATGGGCCTTGCTTGGGGACAAGCAGCTACTCAAGCCTCCGTGGGATGCTACTACTACTACCTCTACCACAGGCCCAGAAGATGGCAGTGAAGGGCCTCGGAAGGGAACCCGAGCTCGGCGGCCCAATGTGCGTGTGTCCGGAAACGAGTGGGAGTAGGTGCCTGCGTGCACGAGTCGAAGTCGAATACGTCTATGCTAGAGTATAAGAGTTGAGAGCTGAGAGAGAAACGGCATCAAGTTATTTGCAAACCAAACACTCTGTACTCTACCTAAGAACTCAACCTTCCTTGTTATTCTTTCCGATCCCCTTTGCTGTGCTGTTCGTCTAATCCTTCCCCAATTCTTCACTCTACCTCAATTGCTGCTAACAGCCTGAAGGAAGTAACTTTGGACCAAGGCCAGAACAGCCACGTTACGCCTTTGACTTCCGCCGATGTCAGAGACAGATGGGGCCCGAGGAGCTGCAGCTCGCACCCATTAACATGGTGCGACATATCATGCCCATGAACATTAGACAGATGGTTTACGGTATAGCACTGATTGGTTCTCTTATGCAACCACAATGATTTCTGTTGGGCCACGAAACAGAGCAGGATGGGGCCGCCGCGCCGGGCAGGGCAGGGCACCAAGGCAAAATGAAAACAGAACATCTGGCGGCTGTTGGAACCGAGGATCGACGAACGATCACAAGAATATGAACAATAGACATAGACTTGCTGGCGACGAACGCCGCGACGACGAACACCTGTATATTGACTTCTATTATTTAAACACACAACTCGGCTCAGGCTGAGGTGATACATCACATTGGCTAATATAGCCCACGGCCTTAGCTCATGCAAGAGCCACAAACTCTGCGTGCACGACGGACGCGCACAATCGGCATGAACCGCTCAGCCCTCTCCTGTGCTCGCTCCTCCACTGCATGCCTTCAACACTAGCTGGTAGCTCCTAAAGACTCGTCCACCACCTTGAGTCCTTGACTCAGCTAACAAACTAAAAATAGAATGCATGCACACACACGATAACTAACTAACTGACTTGAACACACTCAAAGTCATGATTATCCTAATAGCGGCGAGGCGACACCCACGTCGTCGTCTGAGATATATACTGACGAGCAAGTTGTGGGGATGCATGGTGCAAAATTGAGGCTCGCGACACGCGCGGCACTAGTTTGTGTCACTCGATCGGTGGATTTGAGAATTCATCGTAAAAATTGCACTACTGCAGTCGGCAACCTGATCGACAATATATGCAATCCAGTCAGGATTTGTTGAAGACCAGTGCTAGAGCTTAGTCATCACGGCAACTGTCTGCCATGTCCTGAGCGCGGTGACCACGTTCCCACGCTCCCACGTCGCGCGCCTATGCGCGGCCGAGGCGGTTCTGGCGCCCTGCGTGGTCAGCCACAACCGCACACACATGTAATCTGTATATACATTGATGAGCTCAATACATGTTCGCTGTTGGCTCCCATTCTACATGGTATCAGCTAGCGGGTTCGTTCCCTTGCTCTCCTGACGCGCTCGCCACCATCGCCGCCGGCGCTCACCGCACCGGTCGCCGTCTCCGCTGCCCTTCCCTCTCTTCTTCCTCTCGCGCTCGCTGCGTCCTTCGCTGCCATGGAAACCAACCCCCTGTTTCACGGCGATCTCTCCGACGCCGTCTCCTCCACCTCCTCCTCCTCCGCCGAATCCTACACCGGCGCTGCCCCAACCGTCACCACTCCTTCCACCACCGTTCTCCAGACAGTGAACATCAAGTCCCACGTTCCCGTCGTGCTCGAGCTCACCGAGCCCAACTACGCCGAGTGGCGCACCTTCATCGACGCGTTCATCGGCAAGTTCGGCCTCGCCGCCCAACCTGTGAAGCCTGTCAATTGGGCAAGCACGTTCTCCTGCCCTTTTCTTCTTCAGTTTCAGTGTCCTATGTTCCTTTTCAGCTTGTACACGCTGACGTCTGGACATCACCCATAGCTAGCTTTTCTGGATTTAAGTATTATCTTGTGTTAATTGATGATTACACTCATTATGTATGGACCTTTCCTTTGCATGCCAAGTCTGAAGTTTTTCAGTGTATACATTCCATGCCTATGTCAGTACACAGTTTCAGCTTCCTCTTCTTGCTTTACAAACTGACAATGGCCGCGAGTTCGATAATCACGCATTGCGATCTCATCTCACTGCTCATGGTGCTGTTCTCTGCCTATCGTTCCCTTACACGTCATCGGAAGGCCGAGCAGATCATCCGCACGATGAACGACTCTATTCGCAGTCTTCTCTGTCACGCAAACATGCCCGAGGCCTTCTGGGTCGAGGCACTATCTACAGCTACTCACCTATTGAATCGCCGGCCATGTCAAACCAGCGGTTCATTGACCCCCTTCCAGCTTCTCCTGGGCACCGCCCCCGATTACAGTTTGTCTTTGCTTCCCCAATCAGACGTCCACTGCTGCTCACAAACTCAGTCACCGCTCCACTCCATGCGTTCTTCTTGGGTATCCCACGGATCACCGCGGATCTCGGTGTCTGGATCTTCGCAGTAGACGCGTGGTCACCTCTCTGGCAACAACAAGATCGTCTACAGTACCTGAATCGCCTGTCATCCTTCAGCTGCCCGCAGCGCCCATTCAGACTCACCCTTCCGGCGCGAGCACCGCAACCACACTGGCGTCTGCTTCTTCCGTGGCACCTTCCCACCACTCAGTGCGACTCGCCGCCTCTTCCGGCGCCTCACCTTCACAGCCGTCGGCTGGCCACTCTGCATCGCCACCATCTGCTGCACCTATCATACCCGCAACAGCTGCCCCCCACCCGATGCTAACTCAATCTCGTGCCGGGGTTTTCAAACCCAACCCGAGGTATGCATTGACATCAACCTCGGCTCCAACACCCACATCCACTGAGATTTCTCCCCTACCCAAATCCGCTAGAGCTGCTCTGAAGGATCCACACTGGCGTGCTGCCATGGCCCTCGAATTTGAGGCTCTGCAGAAGAACAGGACATGGCACCTCGTTGATCGTCCTCCCGGCGCCCATATCGTCACTGGCAAATGGGTGTTCAAGCATAAGCTCAATCCCGACGGCACTCTCGAATGCTACAAGGCCCACTGGGTTGTTCGCGGCATCACTCAGCGTGCTGGTGTAGACTTCGATGAGACGTTCACGCCGGTCATCAAGCTGGCCACGATTCGCACCGTGCTCACCATCGCGGCGTCGCGAAACTGGGCAACCAAAGAGCTCGATGTTTCCAACGCTTTCCTGCATGGTCACCTCAAGAAGCACGTCCTCTGCCAGCAACCCACAGGGTTCGTCAACACGGAACACCCCGACGCCGTCTGCCTCCTCGACAAGTCCTTGTACGGCCTGATTTCAAAAAACAAAAAAGTCCTTGTACGGCCTCTGCCAGGCGCCGCGCGCTTGGTTCGAGCGATTTGCCGCGTTCGTCATCAAGCTGGGCTTCACCGCAACACGGTCCGACTGGTCCCTGTTCACGCTGCGGCGCGGCAACGACATCGCCTACCTCCTGCTGTACGTGGACAACATTGTCCTGACCGGCTCGTCTCCAGCCCTGTTCCAACACGTTGTCGACAGGCTGCGCGCCGAATTCGCCGTGAAAGACATGGGCGAGCTCCGGTTCTTCCTCGGCATCGATGTCCGGCGCACCAAAGACGGATTCTTCCAGGAGCGATATGTGGACGTCATACTCGACCGAGCCGGCATGGCTTCGTGCAAGCCCGTCGCGACACCGATAGATGCAAAGGGCAAACTCTCCGCCGACGGCGCTGCCATTGATGAAGCCAAGACATACCGCAGCCTGGCCGGTGCTCTCCAGTACCTGACGGTAACAAGACCCGACATTGCATTTGCCGTTCAACAGACATGTTTGCACATGCATGATCCGCGTGCTCCACACCTGGTGATGCTGAAACGCGTTCTTCGGTACGTCCACGGGGCGACGTCGCACGGACTTCTTCTCCGTGCCTCTACCGAGCTCGGCATCATGGCGTACTCTGACGCCGACTGGGCGGGGATGCCTGGAGACTCAGCGCTCCACCTCCGGGTTTAGTGTGTTCCTTGGCGACTCCCTCGTTTCGTGGTCGTCGAAGCGGCAACCCACGGTCTCCCGATCCAGCGCCGAAGCGGAGTACCGTGCCATGGCGAACGCGGCGGCCGAATGCATTTGGCTGCGTCAACTGCTTGGCGAGCTCCATTGCGGTGTTAACAAGGCCATGGTGGTGTTCTGCGACAACGTCTTGGCAGTGTACATGTCGGCCAATCCAGTGCATCGCAAGCGTACCAAACACATTGAGCTCGATATACATTTTGTTCGCGAACGCATCCAGGTCGGCGACCTCCGTGTTCTACATGTTCCGACCAGTGAACAGTACGCCAACGTGCTCACCAAAGGTCTTTCTACATCGACATTCGAGGCTTTTTGTTCCGGTATTTGTGTTCGGCCGATTACACGTCAGACTGGGGGGAGGGTGTTGAAGACCAGTGCTAGAGCTTAGTCGCAACTGTCTGCTGTGTCCTGAGCGCGGTGACCACGTTCCCACGCTCCCACGTCGCGCGCCTGTGTGCGATCGAGGCGGTTCTGGCGCCCTTAGTGGTCAGCCACAGCCGCACACACATGTAATCTGTATATATATTGATGAGCTCAATACATGTTCGCTGTTGGCTCCCATTCCACAGGATTTATATATAATTGTATTTTTGCTTCCAAACGTCCCCACGGTGTTTCCTTAAGAAGATAAATTTCTCATGCAGCTCGAGAAAATTCCCAAACCCCAACCCCACTCATATACAACGGTACCTACAAATCCTCGTGAGACGGGACACTCACAGACCTGTACTTTGGTGTGGGACCCTCAAGCCTGAAATCCCCGTGAGACAGGACGGTCATATACCTGTACTTTGGTGTGGGACCAACGATGGAAGAAAATTTATTTACTCTCAAACCTAAAATTTGTTCCCGTGGGGAATAAACTCAGACCAGAGGGATGCCGCCGGAGCCATCTATCCAGTCCGGTTAGAGGACCTGAGGTATTTCTGCTTCCATACATATGTACTTACAGTTTGCATGCTTTCAATAATCTGCTGTCCACCGATCATGTGTCTGCTGCCATGTGCACTAGTTGCTAATGCTAGCTATATATAGCTAGTATTGTATTGTCCAAGAAACACTAGCTACCTACTGTATCAGACTGCCTTATATACGCGTATCTGTTGGATTCTACTGCGTCGTATCGTATGTTTACTCAAGGTTCTAAATGATGTATTGTATTGGGATCACAGTCTATTATCGTTCACATGGAAATTTCATGAGTTCCATGTCAAATCTCTTCTCTTTATCTATATAGAGTTAATTGGATCTGTGTCATTATAATTCTTCCGTTTTTGAAAGCACACCATTCCTATTTAAGAATAACTATGCCACTGCCATTGGAACTCTATACATGTTTGAGACACGCCATTATACATGCCTGGAGATGATTCGGGCCCAGTGTCAGGCGTACGGAGGGCACCATATATCCGTATGAACAAGATTGCCCCTTCCTCTTCTCTCACCCAATGACACGTGGGCCCGGTCGTCAGCCTTCTTCCCCACAGCC